>CAJVPP010002712.1:0-13760 GCA_910592005.1 Funneliformis mosseae
ATATTTATATAAAATACAATTATAAGATAGAGATAATAAATATAATAGTGAAAATAAATATAACTATGAAAATAAATGTAGTAAATAAAATAATGATAAATATAATAATAAAGAAAATAAATATCATAACGATAACCATGATAGTAGTGAAAATAATGATCACGATTTTTCTGGTAATCATTGATGATATTAGTTAGCACAATCATTTAGTGACGTAATAGATTATCATTAATAATATATAAGAATATATACTGATTGTAATAATATTTATTGATCAAAATTAAAAAAAAATAGACATGTGAATAATCAGCTAAAATTAGCCTAAAATCAGCAAATTATCAAAAATCAGCTTAACTGATTAGCATATATTAAGAATCAAATAAAATTCAGCTAAAATTTGATTTATCTTATTTATAGCTGATTAGCATACTTATAGCTGATTGATATATATAAAAATCAGTTAAATTTGAACTATCTTATTTATAATTAATTGACGTTTAATTGGAAAATTATATCATTCTAAAAGTATGATATATTTATTATACCTAAAAAAGATATTACTATTGTATTTTATATACAATATTTTATCATTTTTTAGGTATAATATTTTATCATTCCTAAGGTATAATAGTATTATCATTTTTAAAGAATAATAGTTTTATCATTACTTAAATATAATAGTTTTATCATTTTTTAAATATGATATATTTATCATTTCTAAGGAATAATATTTTATTATTCTTAAAGTACAATGGTATTATCATTCTTAAGGAATAATAGTTTTATTATTTCTTAGGTATGATGCATTTATTATTTTTAAGGAATGATATTTTTATTATTCCTAAAATACAATATTTTATTATTCTTAATAAATAATAGTTTTATTATTCCTTACATATGATGTTATTATTATTTTTTAGATACAATAATATTATCATATCTAATGAATTATGATTTTATCATTTCTTAAGAATGATAATATTATCATTTCTTAGAAACAATAGTTTTATTATTCCTAAGGAATAATTGTATTATTATTTCTTAGGTATGATATTATTATCATTCTTAAAAAATGATAGTTTTATCATTTCTTAGTTCAATATATTTAAGAATAATGTATTTATTATTCTTAAGAAATAATGTTTTTATCATTTCTTATATATAATATATTTATCATATCTAAGAAATAATATTATCATTGTATCTTAGATACTATATATTTATTATTTCTTAAATATAATATTTTATTATTTCTTAGGTACAATAGTTTTATTATACCTAATGAATGATGATTTTATTGTTCTTTTAGTATAATGTTATTATCTTTTTTTTTAGGTAAGATAATATTATTATTCTTTAAGAATGATAGTATTATCATTCTTTAAGTATAATAGTTTTATTATTCTTAAAGAATATTAGTTTTATTATTTTTTAAATATAATACATTTATGTATAATTCTTTAGATATAATAGTTTTATTATTCTAATGAACTAAATTTTCAGATTAAACTGATTTGCTAAAATAATATCAAATATTTGGAGTACTTGCCAAATTAAAAGAATGATTTTATTACGTAAATAGCTTAATTTTTTCACTTTTTAAAAAATAATTTCAACTCAATCTTTATCTTTTTACAATTATTTCCAAATTTTCTTTTTTTACATGCTACTAAAATACTGAAAAAAATCGTTATAAGAACAAAAAGAACTTAAATTGAATTTTAGTTAATTTTTTAAAAAAATAAACTGATTTTTTTTTACTTTCTATAATAAAAAAATATCTCTAACTATTAAAATGAATGAAAAAAAAACTGAAATATAAGTTGAATTTTAGTTAATTTTTCAATAAATAAAAAATAAATTGATTTTTTTACTTTTTATAATAGAAACATGCCTCTAACTATTAAAATTAAATTAAACTCAAATTGAATTTTATTAATTAACCAATCAACTTTTCAAATAATAAACTGATTTTTTTTTACTTCTATAATAGAAAAAATATAATTTAAATAATTAAGTAAAAAGTGATAGATTTTTATTTTTTATTATTTTATTTATTATTTTTTATAATTTTAGATGATTTTAAATGATTTTAGAAGGAAAATAAATTATATTTTTATTATACTCTTATTCCCTTAGATTTACTGAAAAAAGAAAAACAACATATAGCTAAATTTAACTCTGAATATTTTTATGTTGAGAAAAAAGTTAAAACTCTATAGTTTATTCTTTTTATTTAAAAATAGTAATATTATAATAATAAATATTTAGGATAATTTAAGGGGATTTTAGAAGAAAAATTAAATATATTTTTATTATTTTACATAATATTTTACTTTTTACTTAAATTTTTAAATAAAAAATTAATTAGTGAATTTTAGTAATATTTTTGTTATGTTTTGTAATGTAACTGATAAAATTTTAAATAAATTTAATTGCTAATTTAGAAAGTTAATTTTATTGCCCATTTAGATTTTTGAAAAGATTATTTTGTCTATTTTATTACCATCAATTATTATGTAAATCTTTAGATATCAATTTTATTACTCTTACTAATTATATAGATTATAAATATTTATTTAATTATTTATATATCTGACAATTTTATTGATATAGTAACTTTATTGTTTAGCGAATGGCAACTTTATTTCCTTTGATATATTTAGTTTAATTTATTTTATTAATTATTCAATATGTATAAATATCTTTATATTTTTTTTGAATCTTATCATCGACGAGATATTAATCTTTTAAGTACAGAACTTATATATTATATTAATAAAGAAGTATAATTAACTAAGTATAAAACTTATTCTTTACAACCTTTAAAACTATTATAAATTATTTGTAACCCTTTTGCATTCTTGTAATTCCTTAAAAATGCTTCTAATTATAACTATACTATAGAAACTAGAAAAGAAATTATGTAAAAGTTATCAATGTATTGAAAAAACAGGCTTAACAAATAAATAATCAGTTTATACAAATTGTTTAAAATTTAATGATTAGTAATTCACAAGAAATGTATTAATATTTTCTAACTTGTAATGCATTTTACCAATCTATTAAATAAATTTAACATATTGATCTATCTGCAGAATTACAGTTTTTAAAAAGTCTTATAATTTCTAAAAATATACAAGAACTTTAGATTGATCTAAATTTTTAATTAAAGATTTAATTATAGTTTATAATAGAATATTAATTTTTATAACAATTACAAATATTAACTAATTAAATCAATTCTCTATATAGATTATAGATAAAATTTTAAAACAGTTACAACTATATTTAAATAATTATATACTATTTATAGATATGTAGAAGAAATTGTGAATTTAAAAATTTTACTTTTTATTTATATTTTAATATTTAATAAATTGAAAAATATTATTAAAGGTTATTTAAAGATTTAATATTAAACTATAATTACAATTTATTTTAACAGATTTTGAATAAGCTGTAAAATCAAGTTCAATTTAACATAGAATTAATTTTTTAAGAATTACCAAGAATTTTACTAAAAAGAAAGAACTATAAGTATAAATTCTAAATTCAAACTATATATAATGATTGGAAAAATAAGACAGTTATAGATTTTTTTTAGGTATTACTTATAATCTATCATTTTAGATATTAATGTTTCTATTATAATAAAATAAGTTTAATATATAAAATTTTAAAGATAAATTTATTGTAATTAATTATAATAAAGCTAAAAATTTTAAACCTATATTCTTTTTATAATTATTTGCAAAATAATTGTTATCGTTATTAAAAGATTTTATCGATTAAATAATCATTAATAAATTAATCATTAGTAAAATAACTTTATCAATAAAACTATGTAAGTGATTCAGATTTATAAAAAAATATATATATATAATTATATATCTTTTTATATATATTTAAAAATATTATATTTATATTTTTCAATTTTATTCTGATATTATTATTCTTATATAAGAAGATTACTAAAAAAATTAGATTCTGAAAATTTTAAAAATTTTACTTTTTATTGTATTTTAGTTTTGATGTTATTAAATTAAAATATAATAAGATCTTAATTTAATCAAAAAATTCTAAGTGCCTAATTTTTTTAGAAAACTTCTATATATATATTTACTATTATTTGATATATTTATGATAATTTAATTATATTTACATTATATTATTGAATCAAAATTAAGATTAAATAAAAGAAGTAAGAAATATATATTCATCTGATATTGTAAAATATAGTTAAAGTATTGTAGTTAGATTAAATTAATATATATAATGCAAAAAATGTAAATCAAAATATTATACATATTAGACATATCTAACATGTATGATATATTTAATATATTTGATATTACAAATATAGTAGATATATATAACATGTTAAACATATTTTATATATTAAATTTATTTGTTATATTACTCTATGTAATAAAATTAATATAAATATAGAATAATAATAATTATATAAAGTAGACAGTTTAGTTCAACTTTAGTTTTAACCTTTACATTTTCTTTTAATTATACATTTAATAATAGTTTTCTTTTAAAAATAAATGGCCTATTTCTTATATTATGTTTCTCTCTATTTTTTTTTATTTTATTTTTTTTATTTTTTTTTATTTTTTTATTTTATTTATTTGCTTATTTTTTTATCATTAAAATAATTTATTGTTATAATTCTAAAATAACTAAGGTATTACTACATATGTCTTGCTATAAAATCATAAAATTGCTATATAAGTTATATTAAATTACTGTATAAACTACCACTCAAATATCCTGTTTAATAATTGTGATTCAATAAAATTGTATGTTAATAGTATAAGATATTTATTTATTTATTTAGCATTCTAAAATTCTTTAAATTTATTTTACTAACTTTTAGAAAATATGTATTTCTTTTAAGCTTAAAGAGCCTTTAGTTATAAGTATTTACTAATTTTAGATTAAGACTTTTAATTAATAATCAATTTTTATTAGTTATTAAAATCATTAACTGATTTTTATTATATTTTTAATATTTTAATAATTTAATCAATTATAATAATAAGTGTAATTTTAATATATAAAAGAATTTATATAATATATAATTTATAAAGATAGAATTAAACTTTTTTATTATTTATAAAAAGTTTTTGATTATAAAAAAAAAATATACTTATAATTATTATAAATTAAAAAAAATCTATAAATAAATACAATATAATAATAAAAATTTACATTAGATTTTAACTGAAACTATTTAGTAATTTATATTTAATAAAAATTAAATTAATTATAAATTTGTAAAATTTTAGTAAAATTAGCTATTATATTAGAAAAAATAAAGAATTATTTCTATTTTTATTTAAATATTCTTTAAATAATATATAAATTAAATATGTTTTATCTAATATTTTAATAATAATAATAATTTTTAGATAGTATTATTGTAAAATTAAACTAATAAAAAGAAAAATATTTATAAATGTTTTACAATTTAGAAAAATAATAACTAATAAATTAATTAAAAAATATATAGATATATATCATTAGTATTATAGCTAATAAATCATCTAATATTTCAGTAAATATTTTATTTAATTTTGATAACTATTTAAAATTTGTTATAACTGGTTATCTTAATAAATAATAATTATAATTTTTTAATTTAATATTAAAACTCTTAGTAATATTCCATTTCTTTGATAATATTATTTTAGTTAAACTATTTATATATTGAATTTTTTATACTATTATATTTTAAATAAAATATAATTATTATTAACATTTATAATTTAGTTAAAAAAATTTAGATTAAAAATCAAAATTTCATATTATAAATTATAAATTATATAAACTTTAATTACTTATGATTTAGTATAAAAAAATAAATACCTTAATTATCTTATTTTAAATGCTATTAAAATTCTGTTTTACTTTTTATAATTTAAATTTATCTATTAAATCTTTTTTTTATTTTTTTTTCTATTAAAATTCATAGTTTAATTTTATTTTTTAAATTATAAATATTTTTCATATCTAACATCTTTTTTTTAAAATATATCAAAAATAAACTAAAAATTTAATGTAAAGAATATTTTGAATTTTCATTAAAATTTTATAGATTCTATAATTAAAAAAATATTAATTAATCTGATTAATCTTAAAATATTTTATAGTTAAAATTTTATGAATTTTAATAATTACCAGAATATTGATTATTTTTCATTTCTATATTTTGATTTAAAATTTTATTTAAACTTTCAGTGAAATTAAGTAAATGACTTGTATAAAATACTTGTAAATGATCTTTAATAATACTTAAATTATTATTATTTTGATTCTGTTTTAAAGCTTTATCTGCATTATAAAAATCTATAATATTTTTTTTAAATTTTTTATCAAACTTTTCAGTATTAATATTTTTGTACCAACTTTCAATAATATTTTTAATTATTAATGCAGTTGGTCTTTCTAATGGATCTATATCCCAACATTTTTTCATTAAATTTATATAATATTGTGGAGTATTACAGTCAACTCTTGTTATAACGAACTCTATGTCCTAGACCTCAACTTCGCTATAAGGCTATAGTGAAGATTTTAAGAGATTTGATTGGCCAATTCGCTATAACAAGAGTATTTTTATTATATTTGTTCAAAAAATTCATTATATCAAGAGTTCGCTATAACAAGAGTTGACTGTATGTATAATATCTGGACGTTTTCCTTTACAAATATCTAAACAAAGTTAAAAATCATAAGCTTCATTATTAAATGTAATAATTCCAGAAGTTATTTCCCACATAATCATAGAAAAACTATATATATCACTAGCTAAAGTATAAGGTTGACCTCTTAAAATTTCAGGTGCTATGAATGGTAAAACACCATAAATATCATTTTTTTTAGATGATTGAAAATAATTTACTGGTTTACATAATTCTAAATCACTAATAGATAAAATATTATTTTCAAAACATAAAATATTACCATGATGAAAATCACAATGAATAAGATTTTTTTGATGTATTTCATTAAGTCCACTAATAATATTATATAATTTATATAATTTAATTATCCATTTATCTTTAGAAATAACTGATAAATTTTTTCTTAAATTACTATTATTTGCATATTTCATTATTATCATATAATCTAAAGTATTTGAATTTTGAGTAAATCCATATAATTGAATAAGATTTTTATATAAAGAAGGTTTTAATTTATTATAACATTTATAATGGTATTTTCACTAAAAATAATCAAAATTAAAAATTAATTTAAATATTATTTATTTAATATTAAAAATTATTAATTTATATCTCATTTAAAAATTTTTCATTAACACTTAATGATTTATCTAAACTTTTAAGAGCTATAATCATTTTAGGATTTCTAATCCAATTTTTATCTTCATATGAATAATATTTAATAAATCCATTTAACCAAATAGCTTTATATATAGTACTAAATCCTCCTTTATCAAGATATTCAATATTTGTAAATTTTTCATAAGGAATCCATTCTAATATTTGCTTTTTATTTTGAGCATTTAATTGAGTTTTTTGAATAAATTTATCAATATATTTATTTTTACTAGTCCAATTTGAAAAATTTTTTTGAAATATTTTAGAATTACATTTATTACACCATTTATATCCAGTGTATTTTTTTTTACATTTTGAACATATTTCTATTTTCTAAATAATAATAATATATTATTATTAATATTATTATAATTTATATAATAAAATATAATACTTACTTAATTAAATAAATTTATTATATATTTAATAATTATTATAAATATATATATTTTATATTAAACATTATTTTTAAATAATTAATTTAAATAATAATAAAAATAACTTACTATCTATTAATATTAATTATTTAAATATTTATCCAAATAAAAATTTAGTTAAATATATATTATAATAAAAATTATGATTAACATAATTAATTAATAAAAGCTTACCATCTATTATATATAAAAATTTTTTAATAAATTTTAATTAAATAAAAGTAATTAATAATTAATAATTAATAAAAATAACTTACTATCTAAATTAATTTATTTTTAAATAAATGATTTAATTAATTAAGTATAAATTATAATAAAAATATAATTAAATATTTATAATCAAGATAAAAACTTACTAGCTATTATATAATTAATTATAAATATGTTTTTTTAAATAGAAATTTAATTAAATTTAAATTATATAAAAAAATTAAAAAAAATATACTTAAATATAAATAATTAGTAATAAAGACTTACCATTTAAATTATTAAAATTTTTAAATAAAAATATAGTTAAAATTAAATTATAATAAATAATATAATATAAAATAATTTACCATCTAATAATAATATATTATTTTTTAAATAAAATTTTAGTTGAATTTTAATTATAATAAAATATATTTAAATATTAATAATTAATAAAATAATTTAATATTATTAAATATTTTTAAATAAATAATTTAAATTAAATTTAATTAAAAATTTATTAATATTATAATCAATAAAAATAACTTATTTACTTTAATAATATATTATTTTTTTAAATAAAAAATTTATTAAGTTTAAATTATAATAAAATATAAATAAATACTAATAATAAATAAAATAACTTATTACCTATTATATTATTAATTATTAAATATATTTTAAATGGAATTTATAAATAAAAAATAAATTAAAGCTTACTATCTATTATATAATCAACTAAATTGAATAAAAATTTAATAAAATTATAATATTTAAATACTAATAATCAATAAAAAATAACTTACTTTCTATAATTAAATATTAAATATTTTTTTAAATAAATAATCTTAGTTAAATAATTAAAATATAAAAATAACTTACCAACTATTAATTAAATATATTTATAAATAAAAATTTAATTAAGTAAAATTATAGTAAAAATATAATTACAGATTGATATCAATAAAAATACATACAATCTAATTATTAAATATTAATTCAAATAAAATTTGTTAAGTTTGTATAGAATAAATTAAATAGATTATATAAACTACTTAAAATAACTGAAATTATATATTTAAATATATATAACTAATAGTATTTTTTTTTAAATCTTATAAAAATTAGTATAATAATTAATAAAAATAATTTAACAACTATAATATTAAATATTATTTTAAAAAAATTTAATTAAATTTAATTTACAGTAAAAATAACATTTAAATATTAATATTTAGTAAAATTACTTACAAACTATATTATTAAATTTTTTAAATAAAAAGAATTTAATTAAAGTAAATAAATTAAAAATAAAAGATAAATAAAAATAACATATAATCTAAAATATTAAATTTTTTAATAATAATTAATAAAATTTAATTATAATAAAAGTATAATTAAAATATAAATTATATAAAAATAACATATAATCTAAATATAAAAAATATTTTAACAAAAAATTCAGTTAAATTTAAATTATAATAAAAAAAATTAAATGTAAATAATTAATAAAAATAATTTATCATCTAAATTATTAAATATTTTATTAAATAATTAATTTAATAAAAAATATAATTAAATAAAAAATATAATAATAAAAATAACTTACCATCTAAATTTTAAATTTATTTTAAATGAATTATATATTTAAATTTAAAATAATATAAATAAATATAACAATAAATAAAATAACTTACAATCTAAGTTATTAATTTATTTGAATAAAAATTAATTAAATTTATTTATAATATATAAAAAATAATAAATAAAATAACTTACATTCTAAATTATAAATATTTTGTTTAAAAATAACAAATTTAATTAGATTTAAAGATTATAATTAAATATAAATAATTAATAAAAATAACTTACTATCTAAATTATTAATTTTATTTTTAAATAAATAATTTAATCAAAATTAAATTATAATAAAATGAATAATTAAATACTGATAATAACTTAACTATTATTATTAATTATTTAAAATTTAAAATAATTAATTAAAATAATTTAAATTATACAAAAATTATAAATAAATATAAATAAACAATAAAATAATATACTTTCTAAATAATTAAATATTTTTAAAAATAAAAATTAAGCTTAAAATAATAATTAATTACAAATAATTTATAATAATAACTCACCAACTTTTTATTATTTTTTTTTTCAAATCAATTATTTAAGTTTAAATAATAATAAAAATACAATATATCATCAATAAATACTTACAATCTATTAATTTTATTATTTTTTTAAATATTTTAAATATAAAAATTTAGTTAATTTTAAATTTCTGTTAAAAACATAATTAAATATTAATAATTAATAAAATTACTTACATTCTATAATTGAAAATATTCATTTAAATAAAAAATTTAGTTAAATATAAATTACAATAAAATATAATTAAATTAAATAAAAAATAAAATAACTTACCATCTATTGGTATTATGAATTATTTAAATATTTTTTAAATAAATAATTTAATTGAATTTAAATAAGAATAATGAAATACTAATAATATAAATAAATAAAAATAATTTACAATCTAAATTATAAAATATTATTTTAAATAAAAGATTTAGTTATATTTGATTATAATAATTAAATAATAATAATTTATAAATAACTTACGTTCTATTGTATTATTAATTATTTAAATATTTTTAAATAAATAATTAATTGAATGTAAAAAGTATAATTTAATACCAATAATTAATAAATATAACTTACTCCCTTTAATAAAGTTTGTTTTTAAATAAATTATTTAGTTGAGTTAAATACAGTATAATTAAATACTAATTAATAATAATAATAAAAATTACTTACATCCTATAATTGGAATTATTTATAAAAAATTTAGTTGAATTAAAATTATCATAAAATTATAATGAATAAAAGCTTACCAACTATTTATATTATTATTTATTTTTAAATATATCATTTTAATTACAATATAAAGTATAATTAATATAGATAATTAATAAAATTACTTACTTCCTATAATTGGTATTAATTTTTTTAAATAAAAAATATTTAAGTATAAATTATAATAAAAAGTATAATTAAAAATAAATAATCAATAAAAATAACTTACGATCTATTGAATTATAAATTATTAATTTTGTTTTTTTGTTGAGTTAAATTACAGTAATAAATTAATTAATGTAACTTACTTTCTGTAATAATCAATATAATAATATTATTACGAAAATTAATATAGTAAAAATACAGTTAATTTAAAAATAAACATGGCTTACGTTCTATAATATTTTAAATAAAAGGTTTCATGAGTTTAAATAAAATAATTAAGTATAGATTATCAATAAAAATAACTTACGGACTAAAGTTGAAATTTTTTAAAATAAATTAGCTAAGTTTAAATTACAATATAAAGAATAAAAGTAACTTACTCCCTATAATATTATTGATAATTAGTTATTTTTTTTAATAAAAAGGATAATTATAATAAAAATTAAATGACTTACATTCTAAGTACCACTGACCATTGAATTTTCATTTTTTTTTTTAAAAAAAAAAATTAATTATTAAAGAATATGATTTGTACTTGGTAAATATATGAATGTTTATTACCAATTAATTCAGTTGATGAAGAATCATCTGGTACTTACTCTAATGAATCATGTTTTTTTAAAAAAAAAAAAAATAATAAATAAAAATAAAAATAAAAAAGATGTTAGAACATAAATATCATGCTTACTACTTTCAGATATTTCTTTCTTTTGCTTTATCATTTGAATAATTTGAACAATAAACTTTTTTAATACTTTTTTAGTACCTTTATCGTTACTGTCAGACATTATTATAATTTAAAAAGTAAGCAAAAAACTTTTTCTTTTTAAAAGGTATGTTGTAGATCTTTTTTATTTGTGGCATTTTTGTATCACTTTATTATTGAATGGTACATGCAGACTGAAATTTACTTTTTATTAATTATTGAAAATCCGATTTAAACCAATTTCTTATTTGAAAAGTTTCAAGTTGATAACTCTTAAATATTTTTTTTCTTCGATAAGCATAAGTCATTCATTGGTATTTAAAAGCTATTTAAACATTCCTAAAGATTTAAATGAACTTATTGACTTTTTGACAACTAGTACCTTTAGATCATAGTTTTTGCTAACAAGTTTAAATTATAAAATCCCAATTGAAATAAAAGTTTTAAAGATACTAATGAGAAATTTAAATAAAATAACGAGAGTTGCAAAAGATTAACTTTATTAATACAAATATTATGGATAGAAGAGAAGAAAACTGCCTGAAAAAATAATTTTTATTGGGTAAATTTCGGCAAAAATTATGGGAAAATATTTTAACAATTACACATTTCAAGTTCTTATGAACCAAACTATCATTGTTCATTTCATTATCATAGTAAAACTACTATATAAATTATTAAATTGCATTTCCAAAATGGCAAAGAAGAAAATATAGAAGAACATAAAGTAATTTTTATTATAAAATAATATTACTAGAATTGTAATAAAAGATCAAGAAGAAATACATTTTAAAAATCAATATCAATAAGTTATAGAACTAGTTATTGATACTATAAAATTCCTTGTACCATGCACTTTGTTTATTGCATAACATGACGCTGGGGTGTTCCATCAACTATGTAACTTAAAACATTTTTAAATATCATATAAAATTTACTATTAGAAATTTTTGTGAAGCATACATGTCGAACCTACTATTATTACGATTTTTCCTAATAAAAAGTTCTAAATATTTAACTTTAATTCTTCGGTATATGTTAAACATTCAGACAAAAATAACTGTAAATGAATAAATTATAATCTAAAAAAAATGTGACATCTCGCTTTCTTGAAAAACAACAAAGAAAAAATTTTTATTTAGAGAGCTGTGTACAAAAAAAATTATTTATTATTTTTTGAAGCGTAAATAATATTTTTTTTTTAGAAAACAAGCTGTTTCATGAAAGAGACAATAATTTAGATTGTTTTTGTAAAACTTGGAGCGAATATATTAAGAAGAATCTAAAGTTATTAAAGTCTAAAAATTTATAGATATTAGTGAAAAGATTATTATAAAGCAAATTTAACCTATCGAATTTACAAAAAGATTTCTAATAATAAATATTTATATGATACTTAACAATGTTTTAATTTTCATAGTTGATGGAACATCCCAATATGACGCGTAAAAATTATATATACACCTTTTAATAGAAGATAAAATACTTCTTAGAAGGGTAAAGGTGAGTTATATCACTCCTTAGCAATAAGCGGGGGTGTTAATTGCTAACAGTCTCCTAAATAGGATATTGCAGATTCATGTTATTATACTTGTCAAAAACTGAGAAATACCCGTCTTGATCTCAGGAATATTATATTAGTAAAAATCATTGTTTACTTTCTGTAATTGAAGACATTATTATAGAACCAGTACAGTACGGTACGAATTTTAGAGAATTCGTACTGATTTGAAATTCGTACGTACTGGCGATACAGTAGTAGTGAAAAAAAATAGCAGTCGCGATCATGTGATTATTACAATGATTTACATCACATCTGATTGGACAACACAAACCAAATTTTTGTTTGGTTGTCTACTATGTTACACTGATCAACATGCATAAAAAAACTGAACACAAGAGTGCCTCATGAATGATATGATGTAATAATGCCGCAAAAAATTTCTATTAAAGAACGACATGAGGTAGTTAAGTTGTTGTGGAATAATGGAACACAAAATGTAAACGAACTACACAAAATTACCAAGTTCCCATTAA
>CAJVPP010002713.1:0-13759 GCA_910592005.1 Funneliformis mosseae
ATTATATAATTAAAAAATAAAATTTATTTTAATATTATATATATTTATAAAATTAATTTAAAAAAAAAATTTTTTAAAATTTTAATTTTTCATAAAAGTAAATCAGAAGGGAATTTATAGTAAATAAGCAGGCAAATTTGCCTGTGAATCTCTACAGTTTAAGGGATAATAATAAATAATACATATAACGAAAATTACATAATATAATACAAGTCATGAAAGATAAACTATATAATATGCGTAATGAAAGGTAAATTGTTCGATATTGACATGTAATCCAATGTCACATGTGACACATATATCGCATGCGTTACATGATTAACATGTATTACATTTGCCGCAGTGTGAGGTCATCCGAGGCGCAGTAGCATTTGCGTTTTATAATGTAGTATTAAATTTTTTAAATTTAATGAAAAATATATATAATATTTAATTTTAATGCAAGTTACAACGTTAAACATGATTTTGGGACAATTCATTCAAGTTAATATTACTAGATATTTTTAAGAGATACACTGTATTAAATGAGGATACGAATATTGTAAGAAAATTTGTTATCTGAAAGAAAAGAACGTTTAATATCTTAAATTTTTTAAATCTACAATTTCGTATATATAGACAATAAGGAAAGTTAAATGAAATAACTAATATTTTAACGCGTAATATTTCATATAAATTTCATTATTAACCATCATCATTTTAGAAAACCTTTAATCTTAAAGAAAATAACTTTCAAATTGTCTATGTAGTTACTATTGCTATTGCTACGACTTTGTCGTCGAAACACTGATTAAAATAATTATTTAACAATTAGTGATTTCATTATATGAAAATTTACCATTTGTTACTCCTCATTAAAGAAACCTTAAAGAAAGTTATGTAGATCACGTTTATATCAATTAAAATTTGCTTGTTGTTAATGTTAATTTTTATAATGATAGTAATACACGTTAATACCAAGAATCTCTAACCATCCTAAACCTAAATATGAATAATAAATGACCCAAAATTGAAATAAAACTTGTTTCTGTTGATCAAATTGTACCCGATTGCATTATGGAATAAACTCAAGAGAAATGCATTATGGTACATGATACTTTAGTTCTCATTGTAAAATATGATACGTAAACGTAATATTTTATTTATACTTGAAATTATTTCTGAATGTGGAATATTTGTTCTATATGTACCATTAATTAATGTTTATAAATTTATTTTCATCAAGTAAAGTTCTATTATAAAAAGAGTGATAATTTTTTTTAAGATTTGAGATTAAGTAAAGATTTAAGAGTCTTAACATTAAAATATAATGCTATTATATAGCAGTTATATATTCTGGTTAAGTAAACGTAAGTTATTAAACTACTTTAACATCATTAAAAGTTTATCCATTATAAATAAAATTTAACCTTGAAAGCTTTCTGTTTTCTGAAAACAAATGTAGAACAAACAAGTAAATTTACAGGTAGTAAAAAAAAAGGTTTGAAGAATCAAATTTTGTAAACTTCTCTCAAATGACTCTGTTTTTGATTTTTTTCGGTTTTTTTAATTTTTGATTTTTATTATTTTTGAATTTAGATTTCTTTTTAATTTAATAAATACTTGTTATTCCATACGTAGTGAAGGATAACCGAGTTATTCATGTGTTATATATATGCGTGATTATCATAATTACCTAATAACTAGTAACGAAGTATGTATGATGTATACATTTATAAACTTTTCTTTTTATTTCCTGAAGATTTTTTGAGTAGGTTTATTACATGACTAAGAAGTTAAATGGCGTAATTTAAAAAAATAGAATCTGTGCATAACTATTATGTATCATTGGCACGAAGATATTTAAATGAAGAGTCAGTAATTAAACCTTGTAAAAATGTAACTATATTTATTGATCAATTTTGTTTATGTTCTTCAGTTTATTAATTTTACATTTTTAAAAGCTAAGAAACGACAAGCGTTTCTAATTCAACATGAAAAAAAAAATCCAAATTGAATTAAATGAACATAAAAATGAATTCCGATACAGTTAAAGATGTACTTTATTGATAATACACATTTTAAAACAAGTATTCTTAATCGTATTAAATAAATTATTTTACCGATCATATTGCCCCCATAAATACTTAAGAAGGTGAAATTTAAGATTTATAAACTTAGCGCTGAGTATATAGCTAACAGTAACTTAGATGACTGTCTATTATCACTATTCTCGTCAGAGCTACCAAGGGATAAAAGCTGGAGATAAGCCTATAAATGTTAAGGAATCTTTACAGCATTCTCTTTTATATGCGAATGAAATTTTATTTTTGTAGTAAATATATATTGCGATAAGATTATTTGATTTTAATAGTAAACGACAGATACTTCATTAATAATAATTAATAATGAATTGCGTATTAAGAATTGACTCCGCTATTTGCAATGAGCAGATAGCTGTTGTCGAAATTTCTCTTTAATAAAATATGAATTTTGAATGATAAATATTATGAATCAAATTACAAATTTTTTTATTTCACGATGAATGAAATTGGACATCTTTTATCACTCTGTATGGAAACTTATTTTTAAGATAAAAGTGATATGATTAAATTTATGAAGCTTGATTTTATAGATACATTTATGGAGTAGTATTACTAAAATTTGTTTCCTGTTTCTTCATCCATTATTACACATTATTACACATGCATGCAAAATTTTTCTCCTTAGGAATTGCATTAATGTACAAGAAATTCGTTTGAATAAGTTACAGATCATTGAGTGAGATAATTATTCTTAATTCAATTATAAATTATTATGATTTTCAACAATGATGTTTTAAGAAAATTTCCTGAAATCACCAAATAACAAACTTTGTTCTTTTAATAATTTTTATTACATTTTAAATTAGTTTACCTAAAAAATGTTATATTGGAATTTTAAGATATACATTTAAGGAGTGTCGGTTTGTCATGTCGATGAAGCAGAAAGATATAACCAACATGATTCTGAAATTTCCGTATAAATAAATATATATAAGATATAGGTTTTTCTAATTTTACCGACCTTAGATATAAGGATTAATCATAAGGCTCTCGTATAATATTACTAATATTATTAGAAAAAACTGAAAGAAAAAAACCACCAAACAGTAAACTTTCCATTAAGAGAAAAGCATATATACTTTTAAAAGTAGTAGAAATGATTTATTATGTTAAAATATATGTAAAAATGATCTTTTTTTTCTCTACATCTTTCTTTATCTATTTTGTTTAGATAAACTTTTATATCCCTTCGTCCATTTCTTACTCTTGTTTTATTCATTTGTATTTATCGTCACCTTAACTTTTTTATTTCTCTTTAAACTGTACGTTCTTTGACGATACCTAAGCAAATCATACCTGTGACCATTTCTCGATGAGAAGAATGGCAAGATAATGAGAACTATAAGAAAATATTTACTTTTCTTCAAATCTTATCAAGTTCAACTATTGCTGCCATACACAAAGTCACAAAATGTTTCATTTCATTAGTGCTGTAAATTAATAAGAATTGAGAAATAATGGTGGAATGATCAAAAAAAAAAGAATTAAGGGCCTTAGAATTAGATTTGATAAATCGAAAGATAAAATTTAATTTCGAAAGAGGATCCTTAAAAACAAAAATGATAAATCAAAAGTATGAAAATAAATATATTAATCGCTGCGATCGATCAAAACAGAAATTAAAATAAAAAAAAGATTTAAAATTTAAGCCGAAAGATAATTAAAAAAAAATAATTGAAACTAAAAATGAAACTAAAAAACACATATCGCATGCTTCCAAAACGATCGGACCCGAAAAGTAGTAAAAAAAAAAAATAATTACAAAATAAAAACTGGAAAATTTGTTATAAACAAAAATTACCTGGCTGAATAGATTTTTAGATTCTCGTAATTCACCCATATCCGTCTTTAAAAATTAAAAAACATTTATAGTAAAATTAGTATCTCAATATAAATAATAGCGTAAAGCCTTGCATTTGTCTAACCTTATTTTAATGTTTTATAATTACTTGCGCTTGAAGAATACCATAAAATGTAAAATTGTGAAAATGTAAATTCTATTTGATGAAAAAAATTGAACTTATCTAAAAAAAAAAAATTTCCAAGATTTTTTAATTATATGCATTCTGATATGATATATGGTCAATAAAGAAATGGCTGTATTATCCATCCTTAGAAAATCAAATTCTAAAAGGATATTAAATTGATAATACGAAACAGAAAAATAAGTGAATAATTAGTATCATATTTAATAAAAAAAAAATAAAAATAATGTAATTGAACTTGTTGGGTATACTTAATAAATTCTTTATCCGATAAACAAGGACTAATTACTCAAAAGTCAGAATCATGATATAGTTTAAAGTCCTATTGGGTTTTCGTATCACAATTCATATTCTGTGCAATAAAAAATAATCATTTACTGTAAAATTCATTTATAAAAATGTATACATATTTATTTTTTAAAAAAATTTATTTGAGTTAAAACTTTGCTATTAATAACTTCTCTATACAATTCTCCGCTTAAACTTATTTAAAATGAAGAAACTAAAAAAAATAAATAAATAAATGATGCTCTAATCTTCATAATTTATTACTAAAAATTAATTAATTAAATTTAAATTAATAAGTTTCTGCTTTACAGATCGAACTTTGAATAGGCAAACTTACTAGATAATTCATCATAGGTATCAATCTGGACAGAATCGCCAACTTTTGAATAAGGTTCTGAATTCTTAACTATATGTTCTGTAATTATGTCTATATATAAATTGAAAAGAATTAATTAAAAATAATATAAATTATAATAAAATTTTTAATATAAAGTATTTACTTTTGGATGTTTCATAGCAAACTTTATTTCCAAAGCCCATCTTCAAAAATTTTTTCAATACTTCTTCAATAATTGGTCTTTGATCAGGCTCCTGTTTCCAACATCTTTTATAAAGATTTTCGTAATCCTCAGGTGTATCCGTTATAGTAGTTTCATGAGCATTATAACAAGTAATAGAAATAATAAGATCGTGATTATTGTTAAACTTATCTTCAAATGGCGGATGTCCACTAGAAATTTCCCACATCAAAACACCAAAACTATAAATATCTGAAGGCCTAATATACTGAAAATTGTGATTGCAAAGTATTTGTGGCTCTATATAAGCTGTTTTACCACAAGGTCCGATATGTATTGTAGAATTATTTCCAATTTTTGAAATACCAAAATCTGTAATTTTAGCATTATTGTTATGAATAAGTATATTCTTAGAATGCTAAATTAGATTTATAGAATTTTAAATAAATTTCTAAAAATTATTTTAATAAAAATAGAAATAAATAAAACAAAATAAAACTTACTAAATCTCTATGTAAAACTTCTTCATTATGCAAGTAATTTAATCCATTTGCAATTTGAATTGCTAAATTTTTCTTATCATACTAAGTTAAATTATTAAAATTATTTTTAAGATAATTTTGAAGATCGCCACCATTAGCATATTGCATTACAAGAAGGTACTCATTTGTATTTGGATCTGCAATTAATAAATTAATAAACAAATATTAATTTTTAAAAAATAAAAAAATATATAATAATTAATAATTACCTTGACTAACGCCTAAACAATGTATAATTTGATTACAATAATTAAGATATAAATGAATTTTTAATTCATATATAAAAGCATCTTGCTTAATAATATTTGTATTTATTAATCTTTTAAATACAATAAAATTACCAGTCTTTAACCAAGTTGCTTTTATAATACTTCCAAAACCTCCTTTATCAAGTTGCTTTAAATCAGTAAATTCATTAAAAGATATAAATTTAACTTGATTTTTTAAGGAATTATTAATAAATTCGATTACATTAATATTTTGATTAATATTTTGACTATTAGCTTCATATTTTCCAAAACTTCTGCTAGATTTATTTTCATTCTTTATTAATCTTTGATGCCATTTATATGCTTTTTCTAAATCTTCATCAATTCCTATTCCATTTATATAACATTTAATTATATTATATTGGGCATCTTTATTTTTATTTTCTGCTGATTTTTGATACCAATAAAATGCCATTTTTAAATCTTCTTTAATTTTAATACCTTTTTCATAAAAATATCCTAATTTGTATTGTGCAATATCATTCTCATTTTCTGCTGATTTTTGATACCAATAAAATGCTTTTTTTAAATCTTTTTTAATGAAAACACCTTCTTCATAATAAAATCCTAAATTATATTGTGCAAATTCATTTTCATTTTCAGCAGATTTTTTATACCATTTAAATGCTTCAATCATATCTTTTTCAATATCTAAACCATATTGATAACAAATAGCTAAATTGCATTGTGCAATATAATATTCATTTTTTGCTGATTTTTGATACCAATAAAATGCTTTTTTTAAATTTTTTACTACTTTAATACCTTTTTCATAAAAATATCCTAAATAATTTTGTGTTTTATTATAATTTTGCTCAGCTGATTTTTTATACCATTCAAATGCTTTATTAATATTTTTTTTAATAAATATACCATAATAATAACAATTTCCTAAATTGTATTATACAACTTTATTTTCATTTTCTGCTGATTTTTGATACCAATAAAATGCTTTTTCTAAATCTTTTTCAATTCCTATACCATATTTATATAAAAATCCTAGCATATTATATGCATTACTATATTTTTGATTTGCTGATTTTTCATATAATTCAAATGCTTTATTTTCAATTTTTTCAATTATCCATCCATTTTGATAACATTTTGCTAAATAATATTGTGAAATTATATGTTCATTATTTGCTAAATTTTGTAATAAATCAAATGCTTCTTTATTACCATTTTTTGCTGACTGACTATACCAATAAAATGCATTTTCGAAATCCATTTTAATTCCCCATCCATTTTGATAACATTTTGCTAAATAATATTGTGAAACTATATTCTCATTATTTGCTAAATTTTGTAATAAATCAAATGCTTCTTTATTACCATTTTTTGCTGATTGACTATACCAAAATGATGCATTTTTAATATCCATTTCAATTCCCCATCTATTATGATAACATTTTGCTAAATAATATTGTGAAAATACATGCTCATCATTTGCTAAATTTTGTAATAAATCAAATGCTTCTTTATTACCAAATTTTGCTGATTGACTATACCAATAAGATGCATTATTTAAATTTATTTTAATGTCTAATCCATTTTGATAATATTTTGCTAAACTATATTATGCATCATTATTATTTTGATCTACTGATTTTTTATACCAATAAAATGCTTTTTTTAAGTCTATTTCAATTTCCCATCCATTTTGATAACATTTTGCTAAATAATATTGTGCATCATTATAATCTTGATCTGCTGATTTATTATACCAATAAAATGCTTTTTTTTAAGTCTATTTTAATTCCCCATCCATTTTGATAACATTTGCTAAATAATATTGTGAAAATACATGCTCGTCATTTGCTAAATTTTGTAATAAATCAAATGCTTCTTTATTACCAAATTTTGCTGATTGACTATACCAATAAGATGCATTATTTAAATCTATTTTAATGCCTAATCCATTTTGATAATATTTTGCTAAACTATATTGTGCATCATTATTATTTTGATCTGCTGATTTTTTATACCAATAAAATGCTTTTTTTAAGTCTATTTTAATTCCCCATCCATTTTGATAACATTTTGCTAAATAATATTGTGCATCGCTATAATCTTGATCTGCTGATTTTTTATACCAATAAAATGCTTTTTTTAAGTCCTTTTTAATTTCCCATTCATTTTGATAACATTTTGCTAAATAATATTATGCATCACTATAATTTTAATCTGCTAATATTTTATACCAATAAAATGCTTTTTTTAAGTTTATTTTAATTCCCCATCCATTTTGATAACATTTTGCTAAATAATATTGTGCATCACTATAATTTTGATCTGCTGATTTTTATACCAATAAAATGCTTTTTTTAAGTCTATTTCAATTCCCCATCCATTTTGATAACATTTTGCTAAATAATATTGTGCATCACTATAATCTTGATCTGCTGATTTTTTATACCAATAAAATGCTTTTTTTTAAATCTATTTCAATTTCCCATCTATTTTGATAACATTTTGCTAAATAATATTATGCAACACTATTATTTTGATCTGCTGATTTTTTATACCAATAAAATGCTTTTTTTAAGTCTATTTCAATTCCCCATCCATTTTGGTAGCATTTAGCTAAATAATATTGCGCAATGTTATTATTTTGATTTGCTGATTTTTGATACCAATAGAATGCCTTTTCTAAATTCTTTTCAATTCCCCATCCATATTGATAAAATGTGGCTATATTATATTGTGTGACATTATTTCCCGTTATTAAAATTTAATTTAGTTTAGTTTAAATTATGTAAAACATGCAGTTAACAATTAATGTTTCAATAAGGTAACTAACCGTCTGTTATATTGAATATTCGTTAAACCAATTTAGAAATTTATTTAAATTTAGATTAATATAAATATAAAAATATATTTATATTAAAAAAAATTAATTGATGTTAAATTTTTAATTTTATTTGAAGTAAAATATTATTGATGAATCTATATTAGAATTTACAAGTTGAAATAGATGAAATAAATACTTACCATCTATAATATCAACTTTGATACATTTAAATAAAAAATCTGTTTTAGAAATCAATGTATGTAATAGTAATAAAATAACTTATTTCACACCAGTGGTGATATCGTCTATACATCTGAATTTTTTAATTTTATTAGGTGATATCACCTGCGGTGATGATTAATAAAAATTACTTACACCCCCCTAGTAATGAATAAGTTTAGTTAAGTTTATTACACAAGTAATTAATATATTAAACGACCTTCAGCTTACCATTTACATTCTTCATGGTTATAAAGAGTATATTCATAAGAAAAAAAGTCAATTTGAGAAGGCTGAAAAAAATTGTTATTTCATTAAATAATTTCCTATTGTTGATCATGCATGCACCTTTAGCCAAATTTCCATGTATGTTTGCTTAGGAAAATGGTACTGTTGTAATCCAAATGCATTTTCGGATTTCCCAAATAGCCCAAATGTAGATATGCGCTTATGTCACAAATTATCATTTCGGAAAACTAAATGACACTATAGAAATTCTAACGGTCATTTCAGACTGTCCCAAATGACAAATTTTTCCTTTGGGTTTCTATTTTCTTTAAAGGTTGTTAAAGGCAAAGCATTTTGCGATCAAATTAGGATAATTGATCGAAGCAGGTTACTAAAACCAAACAAAGCAGATTAATCAACGCAGAAATGAATACATAAAGTTTTTTTGCATATTTATTTTTTTTTTTTTTTTTTTACTATTTAAGATTTTAAATTTTTAACAAAATATAATAAATTATTTAAAATGATCCAATTTATAGTCAAAAAAATATCTAAGGTCATTTGGGATAAAGTATTCAGATTTTAGATAAATGAAATGCGCATTTCGGACATTAACGCATTTGGGCTACAACATTAATAAATATGTTTCTAACGTTTCTTTTATTTTAGGTTCGGGATTGTAAGTAACTTACGTGAGGAATAGAAGCACTTTTGCTTTCTTTGAAAGAGACGTTAATTAATTAACTTTAACTTTATTTCTTAATATTAGGTTCGAAAGGTAAGTATTTCTTGATAGCAGCGCAACCTCTCTTTATTCATTTGCTTTTGAAAGAGTCATTATTGTTCATTAGTAACTTTCATCATTCATCTTCTTTCTTTCTATTACAAATTTCCAATTATAAGTTTTAATATTAGAGAAGCGTTTCATCAAACATTTGCAAACTTCAATTATTTATAGTGAAAGAAATATAATTAATATAGGAATTAAGAGTTATAATTCAACAATGAGTATAATGATTTTAGAATATTATTTGTGTTTTATAAATAAAATTTCTTAAATTAGCACACGTTAACGGAATGAATTAATGATTAATTGGAAAGAATTCCCTCAGTATTCGCAACTTAACTTTTATAAATATTGAAAAAACCTAAAATATATAATTTAAATAATGTATGGATTAAATGAATTTATCTCTAATTTCGGATTCGAAAAAATATTTGACATTTGAATTTAGATATCTGAAGTCAAGTTTCAATTTCAGATATTCGAGTTAATGCATGAAATGGCCGTTTGAAGTGGTCATTTGAAGTGAACAACTAGTATAAAACCTTTCACTTTTTTCTTCTGCATTCTTCCAGAATGAACAAAGTTTTGGTGAATTCAAGTGAGACTTATCATTGGGGAGGTCTTTCAACTAAGTAAATCAAAACTATATGTGGTGCCATATAAAATTTTTATTATAGTTTTTTGTCAATCCTTTTAGTCGGACTTTCTGATTTTAATTAAGCTTTTATAATTAACTGATCCAAAGAAGTTATATAAGGATTCGTTATGTTTATTATTAATAAATGCCTCTTCATTTATAGGTTTCTGCACCACTTCATTAGATAGTTGAGTTTTTCAATATTTTTCAAGATGTATTTTATTTACTTTTTAAATTGTAAACGTGTAAATACCATTCTTTCTGTTAAAATTTGATGTATAGCTTTAATTATTCTGCTTTTTAATAAATAAAATATATAGATAAAACTATTAAACAAATTTACAAAATCACTTATACCATTCAATATAAAGTATTCAATCTTTGGCTTTATGATCAAACTTAAATGAATAGATGAATTTTAAGATTAGAGAGTTTACTGGTTAATGTAAATAAATGTTTTGTAACTTTGTAATCATTCATAAAAACTAATTAATACCAAAATAATTGAAAAAAAAAGTTATTTTGCATCTAAAAAAAATATAAATTATCATTTATATAAGTTTATTATTGATATTATATTTATCAAGTATATATTAGATAATCACATATTGTTTTGATTACTTAGTTGACTAACAACTCTAAATTATCATGTATATAATGATCCTAAATAATTCATGATATACAATATGAATAGTAGATATATATAAAAAAATTACTGTATATCAATATAATAATAAAAAATTACAGAATTAAAATAAAATAATTGAAATTTTTTGCAATTTGCTTCAGTTATAATATCTAAGGTATCTGAATGATTAAGTTATTTCATAATGTATCAAAGAATTTCTATCCTCATGAAATTACAGAATTAATCTGTATTTTAAAATAAGAGAAAATTACAAAAATCTGAAGAAAAAACCTTAATATCAGAATAACGTTTCACATACTTATCTTATAAATTCTTATTAATTTAAATAATTAAATCTCACTAATACAATTAAATTACTAATGCAAAGAAAAAAAATATATATAATAATCTATAAAAGAGTATATTTTATATTATATCATTCTTTTAGATAATTTTTTTATTATTAATATTTATCAATAATGTTTTAAAAATACAAATTACATTTTGAAATAATATTTGATAATTTTTGTATAAGAAAATAACTACAATTTATAAAAAAAATTAGATAATTGACTTTATACAAATTTTAAATTTCTTATTATAGCATAAATATTATTACATTTAAATTTAATTTTGGTTAAATTTCTTATAATTTTACATAAAAATTGCTTTTAATATTTATAGTTAGTTTTTTAAAGATTATTTGTCAAACTGTAAGGTAATAAAATATTCAAGAATTTAGGCTAACTTAATTTTTTTATATATAAGCTGAAAATCCTTAAAAAGTTTAATATTTACAATCAACCTTATGATATTTTTTTGCATTGATACCATGTAAAGTCGATCTTATTGTATCACAAAAATTGATAAATAATCAATGTAATTAACATCATTAGCATTTTTAATTTAGTTAACAATTTTATTTATTTATTTTATTCCTATACTATATTTTATTATTATCATAGTTAAATTATAATTTATTTTTTATATTTATTTTAATATTATAAAATAGTTTAGTATTAGATAGTAATTTTTTATAATTGTATTTTTATATAAATAAGATAGAAATTTGTCCTTGTAAAAGGGTAGAGATAATAGTGATAACTCAATAGTTCAAGTTAAAAACTTAGAATTCAAAGTTAATAATTACTAAGGATACAAATCTCTACAATAAAGAAATCTCTTTCTAAATTATACAAATTAAAATTTTTTAACGTAATAATTGTATTTATTATTTTTATAAAATTGTTAAAGTTATTTACTCGTCTAAATTACAAAGGTTAATTGTGATAAGGCTTATTTTACAGTAACTTAGTAGTTTTTCGCAAATTATTCCCTATTATTAAATTATTATTACCTAAGTTTAATAAACTGAGAATAGGGTTAACAACATAAATTCTTTTAAAATCCTTCTTTTAACATCTCATGATATTTTTACTTTACTGTTTTAACTATTTAATTTTATATATATAAATTTATTTTTTATTTTATTTTTTAATTTCTGATTTAATTAGAATTTTATTATTCAATATTTAATTATTTTATATTTACATAGTTTTAATAAATAGAATTTTATCATTTAATATTTATATAGATTAATATATTAATTAAATGAAAATGTAAAACATTAATGTTAAGATAACACTAATTAATTTGATAATATTAAATAAATATTTTATCATTATTACTTCATTTTATATCTTCTTCTTATAATATAAATTGTTTATAAATACATAAATAAAAGAACTAAATACTATAATAGTAATCTGCAAGTTATCTTTTCTTGAGTACTTAGTCTTATTAAGATCAAATAATATTAGATTTACTATTCAAATATTGAATTACAAATAGATTCATAATATGTAAATTTGACCAAAAGTTCTGATCTAATTTTTTTGTCTAAATTTACATAATTTATAATTTTAATATATATTTTCAAATAATCTTTGATACAAAAATGAAATTATATTTATCTTAAGTATAGTTAAATAGTATTTAAAGTCTAAAATATTCTTAAAACAATATCTGCTATTATAAACAATTTATATCCTATAAGATAATAAAAAAAAAATAGAAATCAAATACATTTGCTTTAAATTTGTATATTTAAATTTGAGTATTTAGATTAATGGTAATAAATTATTTATATTAATAATAAAAGCAGAAAAATAATTCTTATCACAAAACTTATATTTCTAATTATAAAACTTAATTACAAATTCTATATGATAAATATTATTCATAATATAATAATACAGTCAGACCTCTCTAAATGCATCCTCTATAAATGCACACCCTCTTTAAATGCACACAATGTTCTGATCTTAAGCTTGGGACTAGAGGCTAAATGCACCCTCCAAGTTCTGCACGTGCAAGAAATTTTTCTATCCTTTAATATGACAATCTGATCTCTAAATGCATGTCATATGACTATTTTATAAAATAATAAGACCGTTGAAAATTTGATGTTTTTTTTTATTCATTAATTTAGTACATATGCAGCTTTTTTTCGGCTTTGACTCTTTAGCATTATTATAATCTTGCATGACTTGACTATCCTAGATTTCTTCAACCATTGGATTGTTTGGGGTGAGTCATGTAAAAAAAAAAATTTTTAATATTTATTTTTTAAATCAATCAATATAACTAACAACTAAAATCACTTACCTTTTATAGCTACTGAATTCTTTAAGCATTGATCGTTCGGAGGTAAGTCCTATGATATTTTTTATATTTTATATTTTTTTTTTAATCAATCAAACAAACAATTAAATTACTTACCT
>CAJVPP010002714.1:0-13757 GCA_910592005.1 Funneliformis mosseae
GATTTTCTAATTTTACGGCTGATCAGTGGCGAATATTTTTCACTGTATATGCCACTGTTTCGCTTTGGGAACATCTTTCGATTGTAGATAGAAAGATTCTTATACAATTCGTAAGAATTTGTACAATTTTAGTAAGCCGGATTGTAGAATCAGATCTATTACATGAAGCATATCGAAGACTAATTGAGATGGTGAAGTTGATTGAAAATAATCACGGGCATAACAAAATCACACTAAATCTTTACCTTTCTCTCCATTTATATGATTGCTCAAGAGACTATAGTCAGTTATATGCATTTTGGTATTTTTCTTTTGAACGCATGAATAGAATATTAGGTATTTTTTTTTGAGAATTTCTTGAATAAATCAGCTTACTAATTTATGAATGATTTTTAGGTTCTTTACTGAATAGTAATAGAAAAATCGATTCTGAGCTAATACGTCGATTGATGTTTGATATTCAAATCGACAGTATTACAAGTTCCAGTGGTATTGAGGTAAAAGGGCTTAAATTGCTAGACAATCAGCCTTCAATTGGTTCCCTTTCGGATACAGACAAATTTTCTTCTGACGAAATCCATTGATTTTGGATGAATTCACGAAATATTAAAGAATCAAATGTTACTGGTAGTGAACCATTTCCTGGCAAATTCCTTAAATCATCATCCGATAGTATAATTATTTCAAGTGAAATGCTTAATTTGATGGTTAAATACTACAATGCTACTTATACTACGTTTGATTTTAAGAAACTATTCGATAAAGATTCAGAAGGTGGTATAACGATTCAGGTTAAAATAAATCAATTCGGAAGGTATCGAATTGGTTCTGAAATATTCGGATCGTAAAAAATTTGTATATTTTGGCCAAATTTATTACAAATAATGGTACAGTCGATTGTTATCCTGGCCAAGTCCAATATTATTTTACACATAAGGTCAATTTGCCATCCAGAAAGGCTGAACATTTTCTAGCATTTGTTCATTGGTATAAACCTGCAAGTTCTCCAAATATGCGGTATTATTTTAGCGAAGAAGAAACTTGTAATGTCAAATTATGGGATACTGAATTTTATCCAGAAAGTCGTGATTGTATAATACCAGTTCATCATATTTTGGGTCAATTTGTACCGATTAACTATCGAATTTCAGCCTGACGAAATGCAAAAGAATATTTGGCTGTTAATCTAATTAATAGAAAATACCATTTGTAAAAATAAATTGGATGTTTTTAGCATTATTTGGCTATTAATCCTAAATATCAGTTATATTTCCTTCCGAATTTTATTTTATTTTGAAATCTATTTTTGATGTATATCAATTAGATGTAAATTGGACGTTAATTGGCTATAAATAAGATAGGTCAAATTTTAGCTGATTTGTGATATATATCAATCAGATGTAAATCGGACGTCGATTGGCTATAAATAAGATAGGTTGAATTTCAGCTGATTTTTGAAGTATATCAATTGGCAATAAGTATGCCAATCGGCTATAAATAAGATAGGTCAAATTTCAGCTGATTTTTGATGTATATCAATTGGATATAAATCGGACGTCAATCAGCTATAAATAAGATGGGTCAAATTTTAGCCGATTTTTGACGTATGCTAATCGGCAATAAGTATGCCAATCGGCTAGGCTGATTTTTTGATAATTTGCCGAATTTAGGCTAAATTTAGGCCGATTTTTCGCATGTCTGATTTTTTTGATTTCGACCAGTGTAAAGGTCTACTATTTTTTTATATATATCATAGTGAAGTTGAGGATCAGTTATAATATTGTAAATTTGTTCAGATTAATAAGTTTTTTTTCAGCTACTACTATTTTACTTATTGTCTATTTTTGAGCTATTGCATTAATAGGATTTTTGGTATAAGTTTTACTAAATGAATAATAAGAAGAGGATGTGTTGATTATTTTTTAGGCATATGATGACAGCTTAGTCTTATTGTTTGTATATCATATAGATTGAATTGAGTGGTCAAGTATTTTCTGATTATATTATTAATTTCTGCTGCATTTTTGCTTTTAATCTTATTCTATTCTTGTGATGCTTTACGGTAAATATCAGCATAATTTGAAGTACTATTTTCTATCTTTACTATAAGACTATATATATAGTATTGAAAAACTTCTGATATTTATTTGTTGGCGATTTATATATTGGCTTTTTATTAAAACTAAGACTAAATAAAAAGATTTATCGATTCATACTTAAAATATTCAATGAAAGTTTTGTAAACATAAAATAGAAAGCTGAATACAATACGTAAAGTTCTTGCAGTAAGTCAGTTTTAAAGAAAATACGCAAAATAAGAGCTTAATTTAATTTGAAATTATTAAGTAAATCTCTATTATTCAAATTAATATTAATTAATTAAGCTAATTCAAGTAAAATCACGTAAAATAAAGTCTTTCATAGCATTCTGCAGCATCCTATAATATCTTGTAACATATGAATCTTATCATCTAATTGAAGCTTTTTTTTATATTTAAAGAAACTAATACTTCAAATTTTATGAAAATACGTTGTTGAATATTTTTTAAATTTTTACGAATTGAAATTTTATTTTATCATTTGTGTTTCTTAATTAACTTTTAACTTATAAATCTAAAAAAGGCAAATGATCAGAAGTACGTGATCATCTTATCTAGGTGGAGGTAAATACTTATATTAAAATTATATTAACTAATATATGTCAGCGTCCTTATGAAGACTATTTTTAATTATAATATATATTAAACTTATTAAATAAAATTTATTAATTAATAAATATTTAAATATTAAAATTATATAAAGTTTTTATTAAAGATTTATAATATTTAATAAAAATAAAATAATATTAAATTTATAAAAATAGTAAAATTAAATTAAATTTTATTAAAAAATTTATAAAATAAGTTATTAAATATTTTATTTAATATAAAATAAATTTAATTAATAAATTTAATTATTTTAAATATTTATAATCTATATTAATAATATAAATAATTGCTTATTTAACAAAATTAGTAAATTAAAAATTCTTAAATATTTTTTTTTTTAAGCTAATCTTATAAGTTTAAAAAATATAATAAAATTTATTTAAAGAAAATTTTATAGAAAAGTAGCATTAGTAAATAAAAATATTATTATTAAAACATTTTATTTTATAAATAAATGCATTAACTATTATTTTAAATAAATATATATAATATAATATAAATAAAACTATTTATTTTATTGATTAGAACTAAATTTTTATTAGTTTTATAATAACTTATAAGATTTAATAGAATAAAAAGCAACTTGATGTATAAATTCAGATGAATTATATAATTTAAAGTTTAATAATTAGAAATATATAAAATTATAATACTTTAAAATATTAATATTTTTAATTTACAAATAATTTATCAAAGTAATATTAAGATTAATTGCTAAACACTTTTTTCTAAAAACAACTCTGAATTTAATTTAAAGTATAAATATATTGATATTTGCTTTTTATTTACAAATATAATCCAAAAATTTTAACTAATATATATTATAATTATCATAAAATTTAAGAAAAATTATCATTATTTTTATATTTAATAAATATTAAAGTAAGTTAAGAGTAATGAGTAAATGTAAAATCTGTAAATGAATATTCTATAAAGAACTTAATATTAATAAATTTTTCAAATCAAAAATAAGATTATGATTAAAATAATCTATAACTATTACATTATAATAAAAAGTTTTTTTAATTTTCTAATAATATATAAATAAAAGAATTTTAAAAAGAATCTTAATCTTGATTAAATTATTATAAAGCTTATAAAACTATTCAAAAGTAATATAACTAAAAAATTAATAAACTCTAACTAAATAAATAATATACTGAAAGAGAAATCATAAGTTTAAATATAATACTAAAACATTTAAAAATATACTGTATATATATTTTTGCTTTAATAAAATGTTGTAAGTAAATATGTAAAATTAGCATTATATTAATATAAAAAATTAGTTTAATATTATAGACTTTTATGTATAAAAGTTTTGATTATAATAAAATAAAAGTAGTAATTAGTATTAAATAGAAAATTAAAAATAAGCTATAGTATATAAATTAAAAATTTAATAGTGATATAAGTCATAACAAATGATCTGCAAATATTTAGTATGGAAAAAATCCTTGTAATTTATAGTAGTGCAGTGTATTTCCATATTGGTTAATTATCGGGGTATGCTAAAAATAAATAATATCAAATAAATAAATAATGCAGATCGCGTTTCTTCAAATAATTTTTATTGAAATTTTTTTTAAGTTTGAATATTGCTTATTAGGTCAACGATGAAATGTTGGAAATTCATTTGAAGGTTTGATTACGCATTTTTATGTGATTAGAAATTTAAAAAAAAAATTTTTTTAACGAACTCATGAGACTCAATTCAAGGCTTGATAGGTAAGGTAACATGCTTGAAAAGTTTGAAGAAATCTATTAGTTTGATTAAAATTCGGGGGTATGATTACGATCATGGTAGCACGCACGTATAATAAATTTGACCGTGTAAAATGTTCAAGATTGCTCACTATTTTAAAGTCCTCAATGGGAAATTTTAATGGCAACTAATAAATTCACATGTTTGGTTGACATGTGATGTTTCGCTAGTTTCATTTCAATATTTGTAAATTCATGACTTTTATCTAATCCACAATTGCGAACATTACCACAGCAAACACACTTCATTTGAATGATCGCTTGAATGAGGAGGTTTTTTATTAATATAGTAAAATGTATTACGTAATCTCAAAAACAGCATATATTTGGACAATAAGAATTTTTGTCTATTATACTTTCTTTTTTTTTAAATTCGAATCTATAATTTTTTTTTATTCATTTATAGACCTTTTAAAATGTTAACCACCACCTTATATTATAAAGATGCTATGCTTACTCCATCGGTATAACTTTTCATATTTCCAGGAAATTATTTTTTTTAAAAAAAAAATAATCCTTTAAAAACTTTTTTGCTCATTACAGGATTATAGTAATCTTTACGATGGTCAATGGTTGAATGACCAATGTGTCGATTTTTACTTGGAGTATGTGAAGAAAAAATGATAATTTTTTTTTTTTTTTTATCGAAAATGAACAATAACATTTATTTTCCCTTTTAAGACATCTTGAATCCAATCTTCCTATAAAAGAAGGATCTGTTATTAAACCTTATCTTTTACGAGCGTCGATGAGTTTTCTCGTAACCAACATTGAAGGTATTATCCATTTTAAAATGTTCTCTGTTTTCACATCACATTCTTTTGTGTTCTTTACCTAATGAAACCTTTTTTTTGTATGAAGATACAACATATCTCTCTAAAGCACTTCCAAATCAAATATTTTTGTCCGATATAATATTCATTCCAGTAAATGACAAGCAGAATTTAGAAAGTTTTGTAGGAGGAACTCATTGGTCCTTATTGGTTTATGTCAAAGCGAATAATAAATTTCTGTATTACGATAGTGCTAGTAATTATAATATCAGTTCTGCTAATAAGTATTCTGATAAAATTGCTAGGGTTCTGGGAATCGAAGGTAGGTGAAAAAACTTTTAGTATAAAAAAAAAAAAGGAAAACAAAATATAAACCCTTAGTGTATTTTTTTTAGGAAATGTTCAAATTATGAGTACCCCACAACAAATGAATGGTACGATTTTAAAAGCTTTTTTTTTAATAATTGTATTTTGTCTTTAATTATAACTATCTAAGAAATGAAATTTTTTAGGTTCAGGTAAACCGATCAAATTAAAGCATAATGTTATGTTATTTTATTTTATTTCTAATTTAACCATTTAAAAATAAAATAACAAAAAAAAAAAAGATTGTGGGGTATATCTACTTTCCATCATTGGTCAACTCTATCAAAGAATCATCGAATCATCATTGAATTCAGATCAAGTGGCCTTTGAAGAGTTTCTAAAAGTTGATACGCAAAATATTTTGCCTCCTTCTGAAATGAGACAAAAAATTAGGAACCTTGTAAAACAATTGAAGAATTCAAAGTGATGATCATATTCTTATAGCGCTGCAATTTAGGATACTTTTTTTTTTTTTTTTTTTTTATATAGACCGGTACATAAGAACAGCTTTTTGTTTATTTAATTATTAATTTTTTTTTAAATACCATTTATTATTATTAATTTCGCATTTTGACAAAAAACTGGTGGTCGTACCTATTTTCCGTCCGATAGATTAAATTTGTGTCGCCTTTTTAAAGTCCGTCTAACCAATCTTGTAAGAAAACTATATGGGGAAGGGAATCCGTTTTTAAGATCTGTGCAACCACGCGTCAACGCGCATCGCAATTCTTTTTATTACGATTTAAATGTGAATTCTTCATTCTTTCTTTGCATTAAACTTTCCCTATGAAAATAAACATACGAGTTTCCCCTACTAAATTGACAAATCTTTTACATGCAGGATCGTACAGAAAAAAAATTAAGATTTGAATTCGAAACATTTCTAAGAATGGAATCAAATAATGTAAATCAAAAAAAAAACTGACATTTAAAGCCTTCCTGATGTGCAAAGTAAACTTGTGGAGCAGAAAAAAATATTATCCATGTTAAGAAATTTAAAGGTGCTATTGACTAGTACCGTTGATTTTCGGAAAGATATGAAGTGTACAGATTCATCTTTTCTGTACGAAAATACTTTCTAGAAAATTTAGTGTTTTTTTCGTCATAAAATTGTATGGATGCTAAATTTTTTTTTTTTGCGTTGAGATAATCCGAATTCAGAAATAATTCACGTTCCGATAGTGTGAATTGAAGCTGTCTGATAGTTGTTGTAACATTCATTACATGTATCATTCTCAATAACTTTACTATGGAAATTAAGATTTCAGAAATGCTTTTAGTAAAGTCAAAGTCCAATTATTATGGAATTACTATTTAAGTTAATTTTGAGTTTTAATGTATAAATTTTTACGTAATAGATAATCTAGGTTCAGTCATGATAATTGTGAAATTTCTGGAGTCATATCCCAATGTTGTTGTTACAGAATTTTTATATTAAATTAATGAAAGAACGGATCCCAACAGCACATAATATTGTCAAGTAACATGATGGTTGGAATCGATCTAATAAAAAAATAATTAGTCATTTTTTTAATTAATTATTTTAATATTGTTTTTTTTTAAAAATTTTTTTTTTTTTAATCGCGAGTTCTAATATTTAATTTTTTTACTTTAACTTAATATTTTATAATTATCTTTTTTTTTTAATTTGCATATATACAGTATATCCTCTATTTATTATTAATTTAATTAGTCCGGAACGAAGTGAAGGACTATATATGTACAGGTCTAAGGTTACACGAGGTGCCGCCCGCTCAATAATTGAGTCGATGCTGACTGGCTCTTGCAATTGCACAAAAGTCTTGAATAAAGTTCCGGACTTAACAACGGTCCCCGTTTTCCTAGTTATTAGTCCGGAGCGCAAGCGAAGGACTATATAGGGGTATTCAAAATCGGTTGATGCAAATTTTGATGCAAATTTCAAGAAATATGATTGGCTGAAATTTATATCGGATTTTGCATCAAATGCATCAGCAAAATAGCACGTGTAGTTGATACAAAATTTTTAACGGTCCAAGTAGCCAATCACAAAATGGTTACTTAACCAAATTTGTAAAATCCTTATTTTTAAAAATACTATTTCATAAAAATATGCATCGATTTTATTCAATTTCGCGTACTAAAAAAATAACAATTGATTGGTTAATCACAAGTGCATCAAATTTTGCATCAACCAAATTTTGAATACCCCTTATATGTCTGTGCCCGGTGTCTGTTATCCGCCCGCTCAAAATTGGAGTCAATACGTGGTTGGTCCCTTTCATTACACTTGTGCTCCGGACTTAACAACGGGTTCCGAAACCGTTCCCTAGTTTTATTTTTTATTTTTTCATATCGATCGATTATATTCGATTAATCGAGTCGAAGCTTGAGAAACGATAATTAATCGCGATTAAATCGATTCTCAAATCGATTCTAAATATCGAAATCAATTTCCAATCCCCTAATAGGACGATCCTAATAGGACGATCATAGTCGGTCAACGGTCGGTTAACCAGTCTTTGACCGACCGATATCGATCACGGTTATGACCGTGACCAATTGCATCCCTAAGTCAGTTCGAAGTTTGGGAATTCATGTCCACACAATGTCTTCTGGTCTCAATATTAACATAAATTGTTGACGCCCTTTTTGTTTTTTATTTTTAAGCACTTGTAAAAAGAACTTGATACAATTTTAACAAAAAGTGGTGTATACAATTAATTTTAATAATTTTTTAAATTTATTATAATGATGAAATAAAATATTAAAAGGTAGCTAATAATAACTGATTCATCAAACATCTTTGGATTCCGAGACTTCCGAATTCAAATAGCTAACGATTTTAATGTGTTTTCCTATTTGATATCAAAAAAAAAAAAATTAAATAAGAATTAATTATTTCTTAAACAATGAAACTTTTACTTACTACTGCCTTGAGGTTGAATTCCTAATTCTTCAATATTACGTTTTATTGAAGAAATAACAGCCGAACCTAATACATTAAGTGATGTACTATTATTATAACTTGCATTTGAATTTGAAGAATCCTTGGTTGACTTTGCATATATTGCAGATAAACTAAAATTTTATTAAAAAAAAAAATCAAGTTAATATTAATTCGTATGCCTTTATCTACTAACATATTTATTATTTATACCTTCTAAAATCTATATCATAATCCTTTGAAATATGTCCTAAATAGCAAAATCATAAATATACGAATAAATCATTAGATCACATTGATTCTTTTATTACAAGTTCTAGTCATTATGATAAAGATAATACCTTGATTTGAGTTGATAGATGAGGATCTGGAAGTTAACGGATTTGTTACTCTACACGAATAAATTGGCTTTGAATATTTTTTGGTAAATACTGGACCGATTTTCTTTAATCTTACTAATTCTAATCGTTTTTCTTCCGCTTTTCCAAAGCAATTGTAATTATTATACCAATAATCTAATTTATCATAGATTTCTGCTATAGAAGGTCTTTTAACAGGATCAGAATCCCAACACTCTCTCATTAAGTTGGCAAAACATTCGGGTGTATCCTCTGTGATTTCGGGTCGTTTTCCATTAATAATGTCATTCATAAGTTCGGTATCGGTATAATCCTTCACAAAATTAGTAAAAGGTTTACAACCCGTCGTACATTCCCACATCACCATTCCAAAACTATAAATATCAGATGCCTTAGAAAATGAAGCACCAACAAAGATTTCAGGAGCGATATAAGGAATCATTCCGTATATTTCATTATCTAATTGAGCATTATCTACAGGTTGTGATAAACCAAAATCACCAATTCGACCTTGGATTAAATTCTTTAAATCAGGTTCCATTAATATATTTTCACTATGAAGGTTACGATGTATAAAATCCACGTTATGAACAATTTGAAGCCTAAAAGAAAGAAACAATAAGTAATGATAGTAACGGTCAAGTCATTAATAAATTTAAACACGTAATACCCGGATGAAATGGACTTGAGAATCCTTATTTTAGTCCACCATCCAATACTCGCGAAATTTTTTCGTAAATAATGATGTAAATTTCCATCCCGTGCGTATTTCATCACCAGCATGTACTCATTTGTATTAGGATTTTTCGTAACCCCATGACAATGAAGAATACGTTCAAATTCATGACCAAATTTATTACAATGATAATTCGAATTTAACTAGAAATTTTTTTAGATAAATAAATGAGTCGAATCAAATTAAATTCATTTTTTCGAATAATTATCACCCACCTCATTTAAGAAATACTTTCTAAAATCCCGTGAATTGGAAAAGCATTTGACCGCCACGTTATCCCATACATGACCACGCTTACAAGTTGCTTGATAAATAATACTAAAATCACCTTGCGCAATTTTCGTAAAATTACCGAGACGTGTATATGGAATCCATCCCAATTTCAATCTTGGTTTAGTATATTTTTTTTTAATAAAATCATAAACACTTAACGGGTTGAAATCTACCTTTACATTTTTAATGTAATCGACGATATGATTGTTAATGTTAGCATCAACTTTAATATTATGAAAAAATTCGTCTATATCATCATCTCCACTGCTAATATTTTCAAAATCAATGTTTATAGATACAATCCTCTTGCATTTCATACATTGTGATCGTTCCGAAAATCCAAAAATAATATTCGTCGTTAAACAATATCTGCAACCGGTGTGCGTTATATAACAATCCGGACACCATTTCTGACAGTCAGTTACGAAAATCAAGTTTAAATTACAACCGATACATTTGTAAGTAGTATCCCACCATGGCAAGTAAAGAATTGGAATAGGTTTTTTATGTATCCATCCGGAAGAAATTTGATAACAATTTGAACACAACCCGAACTCAGCAACCAGGAGATTACCATGAAGTACACTTCCACATAACTTACAAAATATTCTATTTTCGTATATATATTCCAAATAATGCGTACCCGAACAATAATTGGTGATCATCTGTCTAAAGTATGAAATTTCCAAGCAAACGTCACGCCATTCTTGAACGTTTTTCGTGCAAGGATCCGAATTCGCATTCCTAATTGCTTTATGTTTATTACATCGTAAATCCAAGTAATCAACCTGATCCCAATAACATTCCCAAGAACACGTATTATCATTAACGATTATGTTTTTAACATACAAGAATAAACAATTTTTACAATATTTTTGTTGAAATAAAGGCGTCTCTGAATATACAACCCCACAACAAAAACAATTATATGCCTCTTGATTAAAGGGAACGAAATTGATTGGTATTGGACTAGATTTTAATTTTGGTGTTGGATCTAAAGTTCCCTCGTTTGTATTCGTAAGTTCCATTTTAATAAAAAATTGTTGAATTTAAAAAATTTGATGAGTTTATATAAATCCCCGACTATGCATTTTCATCATCATATGTTGTTACATATCATTTTCTTTATAGATCTTCAACCTTATGGTTGTCAATCAGCCATAATAAAATTAAATTTCAGAAAATCCGAATCGAAATCGATAATCGTATAAAAAATCGAATCTATTTTGGAAATAAAATAAACTTATATAATTCTCAGCATATGGTGCATTACAATTATTAAAAAGTGTCTAAATATATGGAGTGGAAGTTGAATTAGATGTTTAGTTACAAAATATGTTAAAGAATGTAAATTTGACAAATTATTCACGTCCAAATTTAAATAAACAAATATTAAAATTGTGTAAATTGTATAAGTATTATTAAAAATATCATTCAACTAGCGGTTTTACCCGGGCGATGCCTGGGGTTTCGCTACACGACGTGAAATAGGTGTTGAAAGCTTAGTTTTAGCATATCTATAGCAAATAAATAATACAATTTATTGATGTTTTTTTTTTATAAATAATCCAACCCACTCTAACTCTAACCCTAATCTTAACGTTAAATCATAATTGGTGTTTTTATAAAAACATAAACCCTAATCCTATTATTATTAATTTTAATGATAAATTTAAAATTTTTTTTTAATTTTTTAATTTAATCTATTTATTTTTAATTTTTCTGTTAATTTCTTAATTTTTTTATATCCGCGGTTTTAAATTTTATTAATAATTTTTCTGATTTAATTTTTTATACCGCGATTTTTTATTTTTCGGATTGATATTTTATTGAATTGATTTTTTTTTCCGATGTATTCTTATTTTAATTCTATATAAACAAAAAAAATTGCGAATAACCGCGATTTTTTTTTTAAAAAAATTTTTTTTTTTTAATCGCGCGTTTTAATATTTAATTTTTTTCAGATTAGAGTGTTCTCAAAGCATCTAACTCAATGGATCAATCGATTGTATTCGAGTAATCGAAAATCAAAATCGAATCTTCGAGAAATCTTGAGAAACGATAATCGCGATTAAATCGATTCCATTTTCTACGTGACGAGCTCTTTAAATCTAATATCGAAATCGATTCCATTTTCTACATGACGAGTCCTTTAAAAAAGTATTTACTCATTGTCTTAAACCGAGAATTTCATGGTTCCCGTGATTATTTGAGTCGGAATTGTTTTTTTTTTAACTTAATTTATAGATCCTCAAACTTTTACGTTGATGTCGATCTTTTTTATTTTTCTTTAAAAAAAAATAAATAAATAAATAAATCTGAAATCGAAATAAATATTGGACGAACCTATTTGAACGTTTACACAAAAATTTGACCAATAATATTCGTATCGTATCGTTGGAAAATTTTCACAATTTCTTTTGTTATTTCAATTTTTTTTAAGTGCATGTGATATTTCCACTTCAAACATTCTCGTCATGCATTTCTTATAATTAAATGCGTACACAGCAAAAAAATTAAGTTATGCTGAGTTGTGTCAGACCAGATTTTAGGACACCAACCAAATTTCTATTCGTCTGACAACATAAATAATAAGGCCATTCCACAATTAAACTCAAATCGAAAATCATTGGAAAATCAAAATTTATTTATTCCTAATTACAATTCATAATTCCGAAAATCGGTTGGTCCTAAGCCTTAAATTTAAATTATGATTATGTGGCAAAGTTTGATTTATTTAAGCCCGGATTGATGACATAGTTAGGCTTATGTGCAAAAGATGATTCGGGATCAAATAAGCCTATGGCTTTGAATTTTAATATATTATTCGTCACATCATTGGCTTAGGTTAAACCTTGAGTTGTACGGTATATCATGTGATTGCACATCATTTTTTAAATTAACTAGGTATTAAGATTGTGGCTATTAAATATAAGGAATTTTGCGTCAATTAATGGCTTAATCCCGATCAAATAAAGATATATAAAAAAAAACGGGAAATTTCTCCGGGTATGTTGTATATTAAAAAAAAAAAAAAATCAAATATCAAAATCTTTGAGGCTTGAAAATGATTATAATCTATTTTTTGATCATGGCTTTGGACGATCAATTCACCCGATAGGACGTTTTGTTGTTTTTCTGGAAGCCTCAAAAAAATAAAAAATCTTATTTACGTCATATAACTTACCATTAGTGAAAATGAAAATTTTTGAAAATAGAGAGAAATGTCTAATAAAATAAAAAAAAGATTTTCGTATTTAATTAATTCTAAGGGCTGTGAAAGAAAGAGGCTATTGATCCTTAACTCAAATGAATCATTTTATCATTTCATTAAATTAAAATTTGTAAAAAAAAATAAAACAAAATTTAGTTCCATAATAATAAGCCTCGAATCATTTTATAAATTTCTTCAAGGATTTTTTAAAATCTCAGCCCTTTCAAAAAATCATTATATAAGACTTGGAAATCCTCCTTCGTTAGTTCCTCACTTCACTCGAAGGTTTTAAAAAAAAATAAAAAACAAGAAAGAAAATCAAAATGAAATTCACATCTGCTTTATTAGCTTTTCCGCTCCTCATTTCTTTGGTTAGTGCCGGTAAGCAAAGACCTAGAATTTATTATGATTTTAAATTTGTTTTTTTTTTTAAACTAATCATTTCTTTTTGAATTAATTATAGGAGTACTTAAACGAGATGCCTTAGCCGAACCCGTTCCCAAAGAATATGTCGAACCCCCAACAACTTACGAGACTCCAAAGGAGGAATACAAACCACCCACTCCCGCACCAAAGGAATACGAAACTCCCGCACCAAAGGAATACGAAACTCCCGCACCAAAGGAATACGAAACTCC
>CAJVPP010002715.1:0-13740 GCA_910592005.1 Funneliformis mosseae
AAATTTCTTTGTTTCGGAAGTCAATCATCGATAGATCACGTGATATTAATAGTTTTCGATTTTTATTCCAGTGATGCATTATTTTTGATCGCCACTGTAAAGCATCAGTATAAAATGCACTTTCCCATACTATCGGAGAATCTATTCATCAACCGATTCGAGACAATTGTCAAAAATTGGTGCCACAATGTGACTATTATACCACCCCCCCTGTAGTTCAAAACTATTAAGATTCAAGTAGCTATTATCTTGGAATAGTAGAAAACTGTGCACAAAATCAATATTAGGAAAGAAAGAAACTACATTTCAATATCATGATAGAATATGCTTCAAATACTTACAATTTTTGAAAAAGGCGATGCACATAAACAATATCACGATTCAGACTATTATAGTCGATTTGGACTTCTGACAGTACTTTTCCGAGATCTTCTAAGGATGTCTAAAAAAACTTTAAGTAATCATAACCGATCATTATTTTTCGTGAATTATTCTTTGATTACTTACTACATTAAATTTTTTCAAGGTTTTTGCAACATCTTCAGATATGACTTTCCTAGGTTTATATATCTGTATTTTTTCTTCGAAGTACAACTTTATCGATTCACCCAGAGCTTCTAAAATAACACCATTGTTGAGGTCAATAATGCCACAATTGAGTGACGTTTTCATTTTTGGTCTCGTTTTTTGACATTTTTTATATAAATCCAGGAGGATTTGTTCTATGTCAATATTGTTGATTATGGCATTGAGCTTCCACAGTGCCCAATCCAAGTCTATTTCATAAATATCGAGTAAGGGCTGAGGACGTTTAAGAATATTCTGCTTAGGCGGTAGCAGCGTTACGGGATCATTACCAGATAGTGGCGTTGTGAGATCATTACCAGATGGTGGCGTTGTGGGATTATTACCAGGTGGTAGTGTTGTGAGAGAAGTATCGGATGGTGGTGCTATGAGAGCACTAGGAAAATCAAGGGCCGACATATAATCTAATTTTGCCTCGTCTGCGATCAAATGAGCTTTATTCCCCATCATATAACGATCAACCGCGAACTGGATCTGCCAACAAAGGTTGATATGGTTACTGTGAAGATTGAAACTTAGTATATATGTGTCGAACATACCTTGGTTTGCTCCAACTTATTTTACAACAAACGTTTATCTAAGTCAGCTTTTTCGTCATAAACAATATTCCAGAACAATTTAACATCATCTCGCTGTGTTTGGCGCTTGGGAAATAAAATGATTGTAAGTTTTAGAAACAAAAAACGAGACATTAGGAGCTGGAAAGTCACTAGGACTGTGAATGAACAGTGCTCTTAACATGAGACGATGCCTCTAGTTTTCACGCAGATTTAAGACGGGACCCACCGGAGAGTTTCCATAACTAGTCTGACAGTACCTGGCCGCTTAGGTGGTTGTTTCAACGTTGCCCAATCCCGTCTCTATCCAGAATTTTCTCTTAAAACAAATCTAAAGTACTTACTTTGATCTTTTCATCTTCGCTGAGAGCTAATGCAGCTTTCCTCCAATTTTCATCTGTTGTAGTTTCTGCAACGTATGATGCGAACTTTGTTATTTCGGTATGCTCAGCAGACTTATCATACGTAAAGTCATCTTTTGTATGACAGAATTTGAGGATCAAAATAAGATTAAATTGTTCAGGGCTCAAAGTAGCTTCCCATCCTTCAAACCGAAGTAATAAACCTTGCGTCTTAAGACGACAAAAAAAATGGAATAGAAATTAAAAAGTGATTATAGTATGACCATGTCTCACAATATTGTCTATTGAAAAGCTCACCATTTTCTTGGGCATTGCAGCAATATTTTTTTTGCGAGAATGTTGGAGTGAAAATCTGGTGTAAAAAAATCAGGCGCGTTCTAGCTTATAATCACGCTTCACGCTTCACGCTGTAAATCAGATCTACAGCCGTATAACCTACAACCGTATGACGGTTACAAAAGTCACGTTTTGCTTCTATCCTGCTACCTACACTAATAAATTATTATCCCACCCATGTCTTCCATCCACACAGACAATGTAAAATAATATTCCTGCAAGAAAACTTCTCCAAGATTAAGTAATGTTGAACCTATAACATAAATTCGGGAGATTAGCAACTGAAATAATATTTTCAATTCGCACCAATATACGGCAAGAATTTTTTCTTTCTGCGCATTTTAGGTAATCTGTCTCACATGACCGAACTATACTACGATCGCGAACTTGGATTTATTGCTTGAAGTGTTGCAGGTAAGAAAATATTCTAACTTATCTTAGGATGATAGCAACTTCACTAATTTGGGATCATAAGGGAGCTGATTCCCATTTTTGCGGTACCATGAGCCATGTAATCCATAATTTCCATGTTTTCTATTGCAAATAGGGCATGGTGAGCTCCACGGCTGAGGTGATGCAAAATTATAATTATCAATCCCTCTAAAACTATTTCGGAATTTCAAGTATGGAAAGTGCTCTAAGATGGATTTGATAATTAGCTCTGGATCAGGTTTTGCTTTGAAGGTGATAGGCACTTTTTCTTCACATTGCTCAGAAAAAGATAAATCGGATACTTTGTTTTCTGGCTTTGAATTAATGAGAAAATGACCTTCTGATAATTGCCATGGCTCATATCCAGTTTCTTTTTTATATTTTTTGTATAAGCTGGACCGAATCCTATCTGTCAAAACACTTGGTAAACCAGTTAATTTGGCATGCCAATCCAGTGACTTTTTTCTATGATTGCAAATCAATTTAAATTAGGTAATAGTTAACATGAATTAGTCCTGTAAAAATATCACAATGAAGCATGAGCAAATATAGTATTGTAAAATAATGAGACTATGCAGTTATCTCAAGTTCACGCTGTTCACATTTAATAAAATAGGATCTGGTTTTATATTTACTTTCTATGCTTTCTTTATCACCATGATCTAACTTGCATAATGAGCATGATGTCTCATCAGTAATTCCATAATAATCGAAATTTTCACTACTAAATTCTCTATATAAATTAGGATAATAATCCAATGTCTTGTTGAGAAAATAGGTGCGATCATAGGTTGGCTTAGATTAGGATGAAGATAATATATTTGCTGATGTATTTACTCCTAAGGGATTCACTTGTATCTCAGTTTTATTGGTTTTCGAAGTCACATGTCCGTTCTAATTTGGAACGGAGTCTTCATAACCTACATCATCTGTATTAGTAGCTTTTTTAGGAAAATCATTTATAATGTCCTGGATCTGATTATCATATAAATTTAAGATAGCACTTGCATTACAGCTAATTATTTGGATTCTATTTACTCCTATCCCATTAAACAATATATAGATTTTTTTAGCTCTGAAAGTTATTTTATGCAAGTTTACATTAGTAATATCAGGAAGAAGGAGTTTGATTTCGCTATACACCAATGTTCTTGCTGATTTGTCATCAATATCATTCTTAGACTTAACATTCCTGACTCGATTCTCATATGCTTTATAGTAACAATACCAGCATAAAATCTTCTTGTGTTTAAGCTTCATTGCTACTTTAAATAGATCAACTATATTCTGTGCCGTAACTTCACTAGATCCAATCAGAATTGCTTCTAAAGAGAGTTCAGGAATCTAAATATCAAATGTCTTATTAATCTTACCATTATCAACTTCAATAGAGGATAGCTTCTGTCTCAAACTTTGCTTCACTTTTTGATTATAAGGAATTTTTGACACTCTGTCTCTGTGTTCTCAGAAGCTAGAACCTGTTTGTCTGTCATAGACGATTTTACTGGCGATATCCTAGCAGATGATTTGTTACCAGAGATAACTGACTTACAGGCTGGAATCAATTCTTTGGCTACCTGTTCTGGGAGAGTTACAAGTTCAGCGCTAGTCATAGAGAGGTCCTTCTCACAGTGAGTCAAGTCTGAAGTAACGGAGGATGAGTCTTTGGCAATCATCTTATCCTGAATCTTCTTTTCTCGCCTGTTTTTTCTAATTTTATTACTAATGCTTTTCTTATTTACCTTAACCAAGAAAGCATCCATCTCCTTTTCCTCTGATATCTTGACATTATCATTATTTCGCTGGTCTGTTACAGAGTTGGATAAATCAACATCTGATACAGTTTGCTCTACAAATCTCTTTGATATTACTTCTTTATGTAGCTGATCATCTACTACCAAGGAACCCTGCCTCAAGCTCCATATTTTTTTATTCTAATTCCTCAACTCTAGCATCACGCCTGGCATTTTCCTCAATAATCTGCTTCAGCTTTACATTATCAGCCTCAACCTCTGCAAACTTCCTTCTGAGTTCAGAAATCTCAATTAAGAGTCTAGCATTTACCTCTCTTAATGAATTAATAGATTGTGCGTTTAACATAATTGATAACACTTATTTAGTACACTAAATATTTAAATTAAATAATAAAAGATCACGTGTCTGTTTCAATTTGAAATGCAAATCACTTTTGCCAAGAAAAATTTTTTATTATTACATGCAAAAATAAATACAAGATCAGAACGTAGCCCAGAATACTTGACGATTTTTTTTTCTATGCTAATGACTCCGGACTTATACCGCTTATTTTTTCTTAATTATCACTTCTACACAACGCTTCTTATTTGTGAGTTCTTCACTAACTGATACCCTATCTTTTAACAAACCCATTATAATTTTCAAAACCCTCTTCACATTTTTGCGTAATTCAGCTGGATTTTTGATGGCATCTTCCATTAGTAAGATTCGGTACTTAGTCTTACTTGTACAGTAGATGCCTTCGGTGCTATGTAGGATGAGATACCAGTCCATGATTAAGAAATTGTGAAACAAGTTAGAGGTCCCTTTGGAACTGGGTGATGCAAAAGAGAAAACAGAAACCTTCACTAGAGTTATTTAGATATATTTATACTCAGAACCAAATGCCTCGTCAGACTTTCGCTTTTTCTTGAGCATGTTTAAGTTCATCTATATCGATAATGTCAGTTACCTTTTGTACAAAGTGAAAAATAAAAATCTACATTACTTACATTGCATGAACTTTTACATTGCTTAATATTTTGAGCCACGCCTTTGCCCAGCTAGTTTTGCTTCCCTTCAGTTATGCAAATTATTTCTTCGAATAAACTGTCTATTATTTTTTTGATTGCATAATCCATACGGCCAGAACTTCTAGCACCAGTTACTGTCATTTAAGGTAAGATAAACAAATCTTTAAGAAGACTGATGGCTGTGTGAAGGATCGTTGAAATATATTCACAGCATATAGCCTCATTACTACTGTCAACAACTGGATCCATATTTTTTATTCTGCGAATAATGTCATCAATGCAAAGCTTAAACTCTGGAGAATTTTCTTCTATAGGGTGGGGGTCTATAAATGGTATTTGTAAGTCTAAAATTTGTTAACGAAAAAATTGCCATACATATAACTTACCTGAAGCGAACTGAGGTATGCTTGTTATACCATCACTATTAATGTCATATTTCGTCAATATCTCACTCAAACTGCAATACGAGAAGAACGCATGCTTTGGCTTTTCTTTGAGGGTCTTAGCTTCTTTTGCAAGAAGTGTTGCTGATCCACCTTTAAATTTATAACTACGTAATTTTTCTTCAGTCATATCAAGAAAGAAGAGACCGGTAATTTCTTCATTACAAAGAATCTCATAGTCGAGCTTGAGGTTCTGCTCTTTCAAAAAATCGATATGTATTCCAATTCTCAACTAAATAAGAGTCGTGTTCAGCTGTTAAGGTAGATATAGCGCTTTTTATATAGTTATTAGACTCAGACAAAAATAGTGTTACTTTCCGGAGTAAGATAAAAAATATTTCTGTTTGGAGAAGAGAATACTGGCCATTAATATAGGTCTTTATATAGCATAAACATTGCATTATTATACGTGATCCCTTTCCGTAAAATAATATTTTATTTATGAAATAGATCATTGCTGAAAGAGTTCCAGAGAAACTAAACTGGTTTACAATACATAAAAACGTTGCTGAGGTAATAACTAATATATAAAAAATTTCTAACTAGTTAGGGGGTCGTTTGATTTTAAGCCCTCTTCTTTTACACAGTAAACCGCTAATCTTGCTTTTCAATTATCTTTGATTTTATAAAATAAGACTATTAGAACAACGAGAACAGATAGCAGAGCTATCACAACTATCAATAAAATACAGCCATAATGTTGCTAATTACTCACTTAGCTCCTTAATGTAATTCTCGAGTTTTAATGCTTGTCCTAAAGTCATTCTGTAATCCTTAAATTTCTATCCAGTTAGATTGAAAAATGAATGACTGCTAATTTTTTCATTACAAAGCTTTGTAAAGAAGCTATTGTCAAGTTTTAAGTCTTCTAATTTGGAATCAGCTCGCAAAAAGCTGATAAGTCTTTCAGTTTCCCATCCTTCTAATGTGTCAGCCATGGAAGACATCTTGCTTTCCTAAATACAGGAGCCCATAGTGAGAAAAACTCGCTCAGTCCCAGAGGGACCCTCCTATACATACATAATCTATGGCATATACATACCTTGTTTTGCATCATGTTTCTAGGAAAGTTTTTGGCAGAAAGTTGGCTGAACTTCTACATACCCCTACATGCTTTATATCTGGCTAGAAAAAGAGCGCCAAGTTAAAGTTAAGGAGGTATGAGATGTAATTAGTATTGTCGTCTGATGTCAAGAGCTCTATGAAAACGCATGCAAACAGAATTTTCATACCTTTTCATATGTAAATCTACCAGAGAGACGCAAAGGTAGTTAGTTCTTATAGATCTCGAAATTACAAAGTCCTCAGCCCTTCATATCATATGCTTTTGCCATCAGTATTTACTTTTACGGTAGGTCCTGTATTGCGTTTAGACTTTCTTTCACATTTTTCTCATGTTTGTATGGGAAAAAAAATAGAGAATATAGGTTAATATTTTCTTTCGAATATATATACGAAAATTAATATATCGCACAAGACCTAACTGATGATCTACTTTTTTTTCTGTCGTACAATCTGTGACTTAACAAAAAATCTTTCAAGCTAGTGATCACTGTTCCGGTTGATAATCAGTATTCTAGACACAAATTGAATATATGCTAGCTAGAGATAAATACAATCATGACAAGTAATACTAATAATTCTGATCAAGTCAATGAAGAGCTTTTATATAATGAGCTACATGAAAAACTTTTATATAAATTACTTTTATATAAGAAGAAAGATATAATAGCTATTCAGGAAAAACTTGATATGGCGATCTCAGAGGAACTATCTATTAATGATAATACAAATCAAACAGCATTGATTCAATACAAGAAAGGAAAAATACTTAAAGATTCATTTGGGCTATTATTTAATTTAGTAGAAGAATTAAAACTGATACAAGAGAAAATCAATATCTGTGATCACCCCATTCTTACAATATTACATTAAAATATGCAAGATCTTATGGATGTAACATTTAGGAAAATGTCACTTGGGGAAATTTATCATTTACTTTTATATTTGGAATGGGATATAAGCATAATTCAAAATCTTCTTAATATTGATGGTTATACTAATCGAGAAATAAGTGAAATAGAAGTCGATAAAAATGCAATAGAATATCTTTATATATTCAGATTTAACCCTGAAAAACAGTCCCGTAATTTCTGAAGAGCACTCCTCAAGAATTGCATGATATTTTCGTAAAAAATTCAGCTAGCACAAACCAGTGCACATGTCTAGTATAAGTTAGTTAATCTATATTTTTTTGTCGTACAGGGTATAATCCAGTAAAAAAAATCTAATTAATGATCATGTTTCACACATCTCAGCTACTCTGGACTGTTGATCAAATCAACTATAGATTGGGATACTACTGCAAATTATCCTGTATATTTAGCCTCTGAAGACGCTAAGCTAAAAGTCAGTTATTAGCAATATTAGGCTGTATAAGATAATTTCTAACTAATCCAATAAAACTAAGGGGTGCTGAAGTTTTCATAAAATTTTCAACATAGATATTTGGATTTAGCTGATCTACAGATTCTTTGTTAACTTTATAACACCCTCTCAGATTAAGATATTTTAAATTAGGACATGATTTAACAATTTCCTTAATAGTTATATCACTAATTTCAGAAAAGCTAAGGTTAAGATGCTAGAGCCTTGAGCAAGAACGAATAACATTACAAATTGATATTTCAGAAAATTCTATGCGTTTAGAAATATTTAGATATTCTAGTTTGTGACATGAATTTATGATTGCAGTTAGATCTATATCATTTTTTGGTCAAAATCTATTGTATAAAGCGGATATATTGAGATACTTCAAATTTGGGTATGATTTCACCATTAGCTTTAGAACTTCACCAATAGGATCTATACTTTTTTCAAAGTCTAAATGAATTATATTTGGGAATGTGTGTACAATACCTTTGATTTTTTTATTTGAAATTGAGTGATAATATAATATTTTAAGATGAGCTAATTTCGAGCTATAAATTAATTTTCGTCCTTCCTTGTATACTGTTTTTAAAAATCTTTCCAATTGAGATTTATCCTCTACTTCATTTCCTTTTAGCTCAATGTGTTCTTATAAAATAGGAGCACTACATCTGTACCACAATCAGAAAACAAATAGAGCGGAATATAGTGTCTTATCTACTGCTAAGAAATGTAAAATATGTTCTAGTAATTCCTATATATTAAAAATACTTATATACGCCATAAATAATATATGCTGTATCTTTAATCGAAAAAATAAATTTTTTGGGTTAGATCAGACTCCCAGATATTCACTCAGTTCAAAGTAATCAAACACGTCTACAACTCTATCCTGTCTTATGTTCTTGACAGTGATTAAGCCAGTGGCCCTATCATATATGTGTTCATATTTGACAGGATTGCATAATAGCAAATACTGCATAAAGTTAGTAGTGAACTTATCCATTATCTTGCGCTGGTTATTCCTCGATTTTTTAGCCATATCTTTTAGTATATCTAATTCAATTATCTAATAAATTATTTCAGATTGAAATCAATATCTCAAAGTGATGATTAGTATTTCAGACTCGAAATTTTCTGCATTAAATATATTTTGATTTCATCTCAGCCTATTTTAAACCACTAACTGTTTAACCTTTTTTGGTCATACCTTCTTTCATTGCTTATGAGGGATAGCCTCGTTTTCTCTTATCACAATTGTCTTAACCGAATCAGATTCTTCAGAAGACTTAGACAAATAGGAAAAACTCTTACCTTTTTTATCAATTATTAAAGGAACTATTTCTTATATTAAGTTGATCACAGTTTTCCTTATCTACACATTCATCCAGAACTTCTAATTCAGTCTCTAAGGACTTTACATCTCTTTCTAATCTTTTTACCCTTTTTTCTAAAGTATTATGTTAGGAATGATAATCTTCCAATTATTTCTTTAGTGCTCTATTTTCACTGGAAAGTGTACTATATACTTCTGCATTTTGCTCATTTAGTCCAAATGCCTAGGCTAATATCTTCATATATCTGATAACTTCCTGCTCTTTGGATACATTAAATGAATGCTTTTAATCAGTTAATTCCATTCTGAATATTTTCGTGATATTTTATATATGCTAAATCTTAGGCAAATGAAAAAATAAAATTACTTATATTGGTGATAAATCTAGCAAAATTTAGTAGCCATACATATTAATAATATCAGATATTTTATTATTTTCCATGCCATGACAATATTAACTATTATCTAGTTATATTATCTGTGAAAAAATTCAATTCGAAAAAATCTCTCAGAGCTATACTTTTTCAAAAAGGGAAAATAATAGTGATGGCTCTTGACTAGGAGCAAAAAAAATAATATAGCTTATGTTCTGCTATTAAGGCGTTTCACAGACTGGCATAACACATTTTTGAATATCTATAATAAAAGTGAAGATAAGTTTAATATGTACTAATCTTAAAAACTTTTCCAAAAAGAAGTACTATGCCTTTGATCTCTTTGGTGAATACATATCTGATTCGAAGGACTCTATAGATTCTAATTACCTATCTTAGCCTTACCTATATAAGAAAAAAGATAGATCTATTTGCAGAGAAAGATATTTTCATAAAGACGAGTGTGTCAAACACTATAGGTCTCTACCAGAAAAAATGTGCGCATCCTGCTGTAATAAGCTGACCTTTTCTACAATACATGCCAAACCTATTTATAAAAAAAATTGGCTAGAGAGTCGCAAAAAGAGTGAGTAAGATTGGCCGAAGGTGCTAAAGCAAAGGAATTTTGAATATCTATAATAAAAGTAAAAGCAAAGTTTTAAGATTATTAATATCAAAATTATCTCGTATAGGTCGTTTTATTTGCCAATACATCAAGAGAGATGGTTCGATCTGTGAGAAAGGATGCATAAGTGAATTAGGATGCGTCAGATGTTATAATACCTTTCTTAGTATAATATGTCCTGTTTGTAAAAAGAAAACCTATTCCAATATTAGAATCTGTAGCAATTATAGCAGAATTTATGACTGTGTTTAGCGTGAAAGTAAAAAAACTAAAACAGAATCTAATATGATTAAGACTTAGCTAAATAAATATCTAGGCTGAAATATTATTTGTCCTGCCCTATAGAATCAAAGAGTTCCTGAATATCGTTATCTGATTTTAGCCTATATAGTGGAAGTTCTGATGCACCTATATCTCTAAAACCAGTACTATTATATGGCTGGTGATTAATTCAGTATGAGTATTGCCTAACTTGTTGTCCTTTAGGCCCTATTCTTTTTTTATCACTTTTAATAGTATAGCCACACCAATTACCAGCAATTGCATTGATTACCTTTATAGCTGAATTAAGATCTGATGTTGTCTTAGCATAAGACTTAAAGCCAAAGAGTGATAAAGACTAATTTTGAATTTTTATAAATCTTTCACAGGATTGTACGAATGCTTCTGATACAATATTACTAGGAAGGATACATTTATCATTAATGCTGGTAAAGCCTAATATTTAAAAGAGTTCTCTTATAGCCTTTCAATGATTTGCTGAATAAGATTTACGCAAGTCTTCTGCCACTGATTTTTTCAGATTCTCTTTGGCTTTATGGCAGGCCATTTCCTATTGTACATTTTCCTCAGTTTTTAATTCCTTCATTGCATTCTCCTCATTATAACCTTGCCTTCAGAAATAAGACAATCGTAAGAAATGCTTTTAAGCTTCAAGCGAACTAAAATTTTCAACGAATTTTCTATTGCAAATATTATCCCAATTCTCAATACTTATATCTTTGCAATAAAGATTCCGCATATAAAAATGTTTAAGTGTCATAGTATCTGCGATAGAGCGCTCTTGGTCAAACTTAAGGACTTCAGCTTCTTCAAAGCTAAGATTTCGAGAAGTAGCAATTGCATTAAAATCCATTTCTTTAATAACTAATGCTTTAATTCTAACCTCATTACAGATTCTTTTACAATTCCCTATAACTCCTCAGCTTTCATCCATTTTTATTAGTTGGAGAGAAGTGCCAATACTAGCTATAAGACTACAAAGCTTCTCAATAAAGAATCTTGCAGAAAGACGTTTCTGATGCTCAACTTCAATAAATATTATTACAGCTGGAGATTCATCAATTTTATAAGAAATGGTATTGTTATCCCATTCACGATAACCTTTTATTGCTGTAGGTAAGTTATTAGGCTGAGCACTTTAAGTTCTGTTCTAATATTTTTACGACCTGGTGGGCAAAAAAGTTCGTTAGAATTTTTCTGATAGAATATGGAAACAATACGATGAGAACAATCATGAATTCGATAAAGCATTTGTGCAAGAGCTTCAACATGAACTGGAGTGGTAATATTTGTAATAGCTATAACTATATTGAAGTGATCTGTAACCTCAAATGATATTTCTGCCTCCACTGTATTTGTATAAGCTATACAGTCAAGTTCACTTTAAGCAACATTAATATCAGAAAAGTCTTTTTAACGTTATTTTTCATTCATATCTCCATAATAAGTACGGGCTCTAACAGGCGAATTATCAGGTTTAGATAACTTAGATGCTTTTTCCATTAATGCTCTAGCTATCACCGCTCCAGTGATACAAATGCCACACGTTTGCTCTACTTCAAAAGGTCATATCCTATTCATATGACTTCTGCTTCACTATTTGAATCATAAATAAATTCAACTGTCTCACCTATAAGAGGCTGGTATCTATTATCAATTATAAAAATATCTTCACCATGATATATCTTAAGGAATGCTAATGTTGATTTATTTGCAAAGGCATCCATAGCCAAAACATGTCTCGCAGATATTAAGATATCACGCATTGCATTCTCAGACTCTTGTGCATTTGTATCACTAGATATTTGGCGTATGATAGCATTGGCTTTGTCGAAAATGGCCACAAACAGATGAGCTGTGAATTTAATATGAAAAAGACTTTCAACTTGTACTATAATAATATCCCACTCATTTATAGATAAGTCTCCTAACTTATTTTGGTAGTTGCAAATTCAGAAGCTGGATGCTTCTAACTCATCAAGTTTGCTTTTGATTCATTAATAAGAGATTTTTGGTAAGAGATCTAGACATAATATAGCATAGAAGAGATATTATGCATCTTACTCTTCAGTGCCATAATGATTTCTCTTAATGTAGTGGTTTTCCATGTTGTCAGAAATGAATGAATTAATGTGGTAGTTTTTTCAAAACTCAAGAAATCAGAATATGATTCAGGAGCGTCTTTTAGCTTTTTAACATTAATAACTTTCCTTGACAACTCTATAAGAGAGTGTGGTTTTACTACAGCATTAGCCACTCTATCAACAATTTTTTGTATAGATCTATCTTTCGGCTTGATTATATTCCACAGAATTGATGCTTCCCCAAATTTTAATCCTTTATGATCTGGTTTATATTACTTTTGCTGATAACATCTGAGTATAAAGCGCCTGTCACTTCGAAGAAAATCATATAACTGATCTTTTTTGTGTCTGATATCACAAATAGGATATGCTTCATATGACTTCACTTGGAAGTTGATAAATCCCTTCTTAATGCTACTAACTTCAAGCCATTTATATTTTACTATAACGAAATCAGCTCCTTTGCTCAAAGCAGTTTCGTCTTCGATGGGTTAGAATTCATCCTTTTTCAGCTTTTCAGGAGAAAAGATCTGTGGCCAGATTTCAGAAGCATCACATTTAGGTTAAACTAAATAATTTTCTAGCTTGCGATATCCTTGTTTAACTGAAGAAATTGCAGGTCTTTTAACTCTATCTTCCTTTGCCGATCTAAGAAGCTGAAGACTAAAACGTGATTTGTAAAGTTCTATATCAATAAATTCTGAGTATAGTTTTTTAATCCTATTGGCAACTTTTTCTACAAAATCTTTAAGATCTCTGTAATCAATAAAATAAGTATGAGGATATACGATATGCTAACTGTATTTATCAGCATTAGACGAACTGGTTAAAGTAAAAGCATTTAAAGGTACAAAATGTTTTAAATTAGAGTATATAATATCAGCACAGACGATTAAGATTCTGAATAATAAATCTTCACAAGTAATTTTATATTTATCTAAGAAAAGGAGTTTAGGATTCATAGAATCGGGATTTTGCCTTATATCAATATCCAGAACTAGACAAAAAGGTAAATTCTCATCAATGCACTCATAGGTATCAGGTAATTTATAAACTTCAGATGGATGATCAATTACTATAAAACCCTTTCCTGACACTCAGACTATATATTTTGAATAAATCTCTT
>CAJVPP010002716.1:0-13738 GCA_910592005.1 Funneliformis mosseae
AACTTATTATATGATATTGTATTGATTCGCTGTATTGACTTGGAGTCTCTGAAGCATAATCTCTAAAATATCTTTGAATTATCTTTGTATTTATTTTGTGTTTATCTTACGTGTTTATTATTGAGAATAATTCTTTGACGTTATTGTGAATCCTCACCCGTGATTCCTTGAATAATTGTCTTAGTTTTATTTATCTTTTGAGATTTTATTTGAAGCTACGAAATCCAACGTAACATCGTAGTAGTCTTAAGGATAAATGAAAAGATGATAATAAAGATTATAGATTTAAAGATAATGAAGCCTTGAATAATAATAGTATTGTAGCAATTATTAGACAAATAAGTGACTCTTTTAAGGAAATTGCTAAAGAAATTAGAGATGCTCAACCACAAGCATTTCCCGGAGAAACTAATATTATACCAGTACAACCATTTGAGGAAATGATAGTGAAGACCTAGAGAAATAGCTTAAATACTTTGAAATAGCCGCAATAGCAAATAATTGGATAGCTGAAAGAAAATGTAGTATTGTTGTAGGATATTTAAGAAGATTAGCAGCATTATGGTATAATAATGTATTAGTAACTATTCGCTACTGGAATATACAAGAACAAGCCAATACAAGTTTTGTTTCTATATTCAGAGCTCACTTTACTATGGTCAGGCAAAAGAATAAATGGTATTATGAATTATTCAACATTAAGCAAATAACAAATAAAAGCATAAATACCTACAATACTAGATTTAACAACCTTAAAAGGCTAGTTAATCCAGGTGATTATTTACCAAATGACTAAGAAATTAGATATTCTTAAATGGATTGAAACCTAATATTGCAGTAAGAGTTGCGATAGCAGATCCTGAAAATTTAAGAACAGCTATTAATAAAGCGAGCAATGGAAGTTAGAACATATTATATGAGAGAGTCTCACAAGCTATGAATAATGATGCAATTAAAACTTTGATTCAACAAATAAAAAAACTCTCTCTCAACTATGCAAATATTGTTAATATATTAGCAGCATAAAATGGAATTCTAAGACTTACAAATACTTTACCTAAAAATACAAATACTATAAGGAAATATAATGATAGAAAATCTTTTGATAAAAACCAAGTAGTTTGCTAGTAATATGAGGAAAAAAGTTATTATTCTAGAGAATATTTATCAGAAAGACATTCTAAAGTAAAACAAAGAGATACTAATCTAATTGAAGATTTACTAATAATAAAGAAAAAGAAAAAACATTTAAAATATATGCAGGAGAAAGGTCTCGACTATATACTATCAATAGAAAAAATATAAGAACATGATAAAGAGAAATGACTAGAACCTTTAAGTCAAATAAAGAAATGAATCTTAAGGCTCACATTATTAATCCAATTGAAATGAAAGTAGAATCTATCCCTAAACAAAAGCCAATTAAAAGAGCACAAAATCTTTCAATAATTAATAATCTTGCACTGTACAATATAACTGATGATATTCTTTTAAGACAATTTTCTACAACTTTAGGATAATAGTTACAAATACTAGCCTAAAGAAGAAATTTAGCAAACGCTTTAAGATATCATTTTGTATTGACACATAATGTTAATTCTTTAGAATTTTTAGATGATAAATATAAAAAGAAAACTACTTCTTATAAAGCATATATCAGAATTAAAATAATTTCATTGAAGCTATAATTAATATAGTAGCAGCTATCAGTATTATTATAATAAATTAGTGAAAAAGTTAGAACTTAATATTGATAAACCCTCTAAATTGATTATAACTACAGCAAATAAAAATTATGTAAGAACTTTAAAACAAATTATTAAAGCAAAAATAATCATACAACATGTATCAGTTCCAGTAGAACTTTAAGTAATTGAATCTCCATAGAATACTTTATTATTAGGAGTAAATTGGTATAAAAAAATTAAAATAAATCTTAACTTTAGTATACAATTAGTCTTTATTTCATATGTTACTAAAAGAGCTACCTTCAATATCCTCTTTGAAGAAGGAATAGTAGATGAAAGAGAAAACTTAAACTAAGTTTTAGATAAATATGAAAAAGAAGATTTAGATGAATATGATGTCTTTTTAAGTGAATTTGAAAATAATTTTCAATCAAAGTATGTAATGAATATTATGTATGATCACTAGGATATTATGATATTACAAAAAATTAACCTAAAGAAAGAAATGTATAAAATGTAACAAGTATCAGGTATAAAGGTAAAATCTAATGAAACATTGCTTTAAGCAGTATTAAGAGAAATATATGAAGAAACAGGCATTCCAATTGAATCTAAATATGTAGAATACCTTTTTAATGATAACTTTTATGATTGTAATGTATATATTACTAGAATTGCATCAGGCTGGATCCTTAAACAAACTGAACTAGAAAAGCAAGAGAAATAGTAGCCATTTTGTTTTAAATAATATGTAGATATGGTAGAACGAGGAGAAATAATCCCTACTTGTACTAAATAAATAAACAGAATCTTGAAAGAAATTCATAAGAAAATACATAAAATAAATATCCAAGTATATACTTAGCTGATCTTTCTAAAAAGGAACAAGATAAACTTAAATTATAAGTTAGACCATTAAATATTTATTAATAGAATACTTTTCAACAAACGCTTGAAGAAAATAGTGATTATGTACTAGAAGTTAAACAGATACAGGGTAAATTACCATTATTAAACATTTCATAATCTTAGAAAAAGATACATCAATTGTAAAGATAATATATAGATGCAGCACAGATAATCAACAATTTTTATGTCAAGAAATTGAAAATATGAAAAAAAAAGATATTGTTAAAAAAACAAAGAGTCCATAAACCTTACCAGTTATAATTGTAGTAAAGAAGACTAGAGATAAAAGAATATGCATTAATTACAGAAAATTAAATGCAGTAACAAAGAAAGATGCTTATTCTTTACCCAGGATTAATGATATGTTAGAATCATTTAAAATAACAAATTGGTTCATTACTCTAGACTTATCTAGTGATTACTGGCAAGTTGAAATAGAAGAAAAAGACAAAGAAAAGACTGTTTTTATTACCAACTTTGGGTTATATTAATTTAATGTAATGCCTTTTAGATTATATTATGCAACTAAATTTGTCTTAATATACTTAGATAATATCATAATTTATTCAAAATCTTTTAAATAACACATCGATCATATTAAACAAGTTTTCTAAGCATTAAAAAAAGCCAATTTAAGAATTAAGTTAAAAAAATGTAGTTTCTGCATACCTAACTTAACATTTCTAAGACATATAGTTAGAAGAGATAGTATTCAATCAGATCCAGCTAAAATTGAAAAAGTAAAAGACTTACTAATACCAAAAGATATATTTTTAATTCGATTAGCTATAGGATTATTTTCTTATTATAGAAAATTTATTAAAGAATTTCTCATGAATTGCAAAATCTATTAATAACTTATTAAAAAAGGATCAAACATATGAATAGATCAAAAAGCAACAAAATGCATTCAATCATTTGAAAAATTATTTAATTAATTTACCAATTCTATAATATCAAAATTTTGATGAAACTTTCTATTTATATACTAATGTATTAGGAATAGGTATAGAAGCTGTTTTAGTATAAAAAGATAAGAAAAGAAAAGAACATCTTATTGCTTATGCCAGTAGAAGCTTAACTCTAGCAGAAAAAAATATTCAGTTACAGATTAAGAGTGTTTAGTAATTGTATGGGCTAATCAACATTTTTATCATTACTTATGCACAGCTAAATTTGAATTAATTACAGACCATTTAGTATTAAAATAATTATAAACATCTAAAATACTAAAAGGATGACGTGCTAGATAGATAATAGAATTACAACCCTATAATTATACTATTCAATATAAACTAAAAAAACACAATGCAAATGCTAATGTCTTATCAAGAATTAATGATGAAAAACCTGAAGGGAAAGAAGATATTTGTGAAATCTTTATAGTATTTATCAGGGATAAAGAGTCTAAAATTGAATGGCATTTTTCAACAAAGGAAAATCTAACTTTTGATCTTAAAGAATTATGGTTTGAGAGACAATTATAATAACAATTTGCAAATGAACTATTAATTACAACTATTGGATACAAATTGCTTAAAGATAAATTAAAAGATATCTATCATAAATATATTAAATTCAAGCAAATTATCACTGGACAACCTATTACAAAAGGAGGATCACAATATATTTTCAACTGTAATACTGAGAACTATCATATTCATACCTACTGTAAAACCTGCAAAAGAATTCACCTTATAGGACAGTTATTCATAATTGTATTATAGGATATAGATTAGGAAAAATACAATCTGATATAAACCTTAACTATCTTTATAATGATATATTTTTGAGAAATACCATTAACAGTACAAAAAACAAATTAATAATATTCTATTAAAAAATTTACTTAGATAACTTCTTAATGAAGTTCCTTTATATTAAAATCAATTTTTATTAAGATAATAATTAGAGTAAAAACAAAAGTATTTATATCATGATAGATAGCTTTATAACAAAAATAGATGATATAATATTTTTAATTATTTAAAAATAGAATTATTATCACCAACTTTAACAATAATAGAAAAATAAAGAATTAAACAATAATCAAAGAATTATATTATTAAATTTAATATTTTATATAAAGTAAAGACTATTACTTCTAAACGAATATTAAGAGTAATAAAAATTAATGAATTAGATGTTTTATTGTATATAGCATATAATGATCCTTTAAGAAGACATTTATCAACAGATAGTGTATTTGACAAGATTAGAACACAATATTATTAGCCTCAAATGTATAAAAGTATATGAGAATATGTGTAAAAATGTGATTCTTATCAAAGAAGTGGAAAATACAAATAATCTGAGCCTTTACATCTAATAGATGCAGGAAACCCATTCTATAAAATAGGAATCGATATTATAGGACTTTTACCTGTTACAGAAAGAAAAAATAGATATATTATAACAGCAATAGATTATATGACTAAATGGCCTAAAGCTAGAGTCTTATTAGAAGCTACTGTAGAATAAGTTGCTAATTTTATTTATAAAGATATCATATATCGACATGGATGCTCCAAAACATTTTATTCAATAGAAAAACTCATTTTAATAATCAATTGTTACAAGACTGATGGAAAAGTTCCAGATAAAAAATAATTTTTTAACCCCTTATCATCCTCAAACAAATGGCCTTGTAAAATGATTTAATAGAACTTTAAGTGAATTTTTAGCAAAATTAATAACTTATAATAAGGAATGTGATCTTTATATTGCATCAGTATTATTTACTTATCACATAAGTCAACATTAAACTACAAAAATAGTACCTTTTTATTTATTATATAGAAGATCAGTAATGTTACCTACTAATGATCCTTTAAATAAGTAATCATAAGGTAATATAAATATCAGAATTAAAAAATTAATAGATAGTCTACCAGTTATAAGATCTAAGGCTAAATTGCAAATCATAAATAATCAACAAAAACAGAAAAATCAACATGATAAGAAAATCAAAATGAGATCTTAATTTGAAATAGAGATGAAGTTCTATACTATAATATAGCAAATGAAACAAGGAGATCTGAAAAATTAAATTCAAAATAGAAAGGACCTTATTACATCTATGAGATTTTGATAAATAAATCTTATAAATTATGTGAAATGAAAGGATAAGTTTACGTATACTAGTAAATATATAGTTATTGAAGCTTATCATGAAAATTAGATTAGTTATCTTCTTTTATCTTATCATTTTTTTTATATATATATACCCCTTCAATACATGAAATTGTAAAAGTAAATTTCTTTTATAATGTCTAAAATAATTAATCTTTGATGATTGTGATCTTTATGTGAAGATTTGAAATGAAATTCTTTTCTTAAAATTTCTCTCAAAGCACTCTTTAATAATGATATGATTTTATAACAAAAAGTTCAAAGTACATATCAGACATTATTAAAAGTATGTAGAATAAAAGATCATATACTTATTCTTGTAAATGTCTACTACTTAAGATAACTCTTGGAAAATAAATCAACCAATCCTTCTAAAAGAATGATATTAAAAAATATTGTAACTATTTATTATCAACTAGAAGTTACCAGAATTTATTATTGTTTGAGTTTTTAGAATGGAACAAATCCAATGAACTCAGATTATTAACTTTGCAACTATACAACAACATAAAGCTTTTGAATTCAGAGCTTTAGTTAATTATACTCACAAACTTTCTATTAGAAATGAAAAAGAAACTGATGAATTTTCTTAGAATTCAAAAATTAGAAGAAAAGAATTGTTAGCCACAGATCATATTGTATCTCAAAAAGATCTTTAACTACGTCAAATATTATATATGTTAAACATGTAGAACATATATTGTTTGGTTAACTTTATAATACATGTATCAAATAGTTTACCTTTTAATATAAATATTATATAGTCAACTTTTTATTATTTATATAGTAATAGTTAATAATTTTATATAAATAGACTTGTAAGTTGGCCTTGAGTTGATAAAGTTCAATCAGATAGTTTCTGAATAAGTCTTAAGACTAAATTTATAACTCTACAGTTTAATAAAATTACTATTTTACACTTTTAATATTTTTCTTGTCTTCATTATAGAATTGATTATAATAACCTACTATACAAGTGAATTGTGATAATAAATTGTTTTGATTATTAATCATTAATTTCTCTTAAAAAAGGCTTTTAAAATAATTTTGATTTTAAGTTTATTAGTTTTATTAGCTTAATTTTGAGATAATTTCAGGCCTAATAATATGAATGACTTGATAAAACAAATTAAGGAGGATCTAAAATCTGATTTTGATAATTTGGCTATTAACCGTATTATTTTACAAAAGAGCAGTAAAGTTGTTAATCCTGATCATATTGTAGATGAGGATTTTGACACTTCCTTTGAAGCACCTCTTATGGTTAACATTATCAAAACCATAGATAAGCCTTTGCGTTCTAATAATTAGTCAACATAAATATAATTTTTGCTATAACTTATATAAGATATTTACTAATTTATTTATGACAGATCTGACAATTCTTACTAGATTGATAAATTAGAGACAAGCTAAGCAAAATTAGAGGCAGGCTAAGAAAAATTAGAGGTAGGCTAGATTAGTTTAAGTTATTAGACGTTCAAAAGGAAGAGCTACTAATAAAACTAAGAAAGCTATTTTAGTGGAAAGTGATAATAAACCAACCTTTGCTGCATAATGTATCTTAAGGATTAAATAAAAAGCTTAAACTGCAATTATTGATAGAATTTAAAAGTAGGCTTAAAAAAGATAATTATAGAGTTGAAAAAGGTCAAGTCTATAAATATATCAAAAATTGGTCTTACAGATATAAACAAAATAAAAATTACCTATAACTTACGATTAATGTAATAAATTAGAAAACTTAACAAGATATTATTGCTTCATCAGAACTATTTACTTGGAACATAAAGCTTAATGAAAATAAGCAAGCTAAGAAATATAAGGGCTATTTATCTAATCTCATATCTTTATCAACAATTATGAAATAGTATTATACCTAAGATAATCAATAATTTCTAATTATTATAGATAAGCCATGACTTTTCTTTAATATTAGAGGCACAATAGATCTTACAATATTAAATGCTAACTTTTAAAGTCTAAAGGCTAAGAAGCAAATGAAACTTGAGTGCTATTTGAATTAAAAAGCAAGGAATCATCAGCGTATCAGAAAGGTATCAAGTTCAAGTAGAGCTTGTTTTAGTCAATTATTAGTCCAAATATGATATGTTAGTAGTTCTGACTGACCTCAATAATTATTAGGAGTTTATTTGAAAATATAGTAATAAAATATCTGTTTTCTTTATATCTTGAGATTTAGCAATTAGAATTATACAAGATTATATTAATCAAGCAAGTAAAAACATACATCAAAAAAGTGGTGAATTTGATGATAAATATCCACTTTTAAAAGAAAAAAGTTGGATATATTTATAATGGTATTTGATAATATTACCAATTTTAACGATTTCACAGATAAGATGACCAAAATGGAATTAAAGCAGAAAATTATTGAATGTTATTTACAAGATATATATCCTCTCACATATTTCTTTTGTTAAATAAAATTTATTAGTAATAACTAGACAGTTTTATTTTAATAATATAACTAGATATGTATTTGCAGATATTTGAATATTTTATCAAATCTGTTTTGCTAAAATCCACTTTGCTAAAGCTAATTCACTGAAAGGACTCTTCACTAAATTACCAATTTACTGAATAGACTTTTCACCAAATAACATTTTCACCAAAAAGATATTGCTAAAATGCTGTCTTATCAAATGATATTTTGCTAAATCCTTTTTGCCAAATGGACATTTCACCGAATCTATTTTACCAAAAGGATATTTTGCCAAAAATGACTACTGTATAACATTTTTTTAACTAATTATTTTTAGGTTTTACATTATAAAGTAGATTTTTTCTTAATAATTTCGTTAGAAATAATAAAAATAGTTCAATAAATCTGACAAATTGCTAACAACCAATAGCAAATTATTTTTATTTTCAGCAAAATGTCTTTTTAGTGAAACAGATTTGATGAAGTATTCATTCAGCAAAATGAATTCAGCAAAATGTCATTTCAGCGAAGTGTCCTCTCGGTGAAATGTTCATTTAGTGAAATTTCTTTTTAATGAAAAGTGCATTCAGTAAAATGGACATTTGGCAAAATGTCTTTTCAGTAAATTTGTTTCAGCAAAGGGGATTTCAGTAGAACAGGTTTTAGCAAAATGTATTGTAATCATATTTGCATAGTATACTTCTTTTTGTATTTTTTATTATTTACTTTCTTACATTATTGCTTAATAAATAATTTTTTGTATAAAATAAATTGCTAGGCTTTTATTTTTAACCTGTATGATGGTTTTTTTATTGATAATATTCATGTAATTTTTTAAAAGGATATTAATTTATTAAGGCTTATTACAAAAAATGATGTAAAGTTTATTTGATGATTTTATTTGCAAATTCTTTTTATATCTCTTCTAAAATTCACAAATATGGTCAGTATAAAGAAATTCATCTTATTCATTTTTTACATTTTCTCAGTATTACTACCATTTTTTACCTTTACATAATTACATGATCTCAAATAATATGTTGCTTATATCATACCATTTAGAAATTTTTTGCAAGTGATAATTATCTTTTTCAGCATTACTAACAAAAAATCACTTTTACATGATCATATAAAATATATGTTACCTTGTATCACATCCTTCACTTTTCATTTTTTATTAAGTATTTTAGGGATAAAATTTTTTCAGTATTTAAATCCTATTTATCACACTACTATTTTTCACATACATAATACCTTAACTCACAGTTAATGCTATAATTTTAGCCAAAAAGTCACGTGAAAGTGATTTTTTATTGGTAATTCTAGGATAGTTAGTGATAATCCTATTTGTTACGTTATTTATCAGTTAGTTAATTTTGGTCAAGTTATAATACTGGTTAATAATTCATATGGATGAAAACTTTGTGGTAAAACTGTGATAAATAATTTATCATCTCTCACGTGATTTGTATTTTTAGTCCAAATTAGATGACTCTCTCACGCAATTTTCACATTATTGATAATACATTTATATGTTAAAAAAATATATTTTTTACCCTTTTAAAGATTGTAACAAAATATAGGTAAGTAGTAATTATAAAAATTACTTTATAAAAGAAAAATTACATTTTAATTTTAGTATAATTAATAGACAAGAAACCTCTAATTCAACTTTGTACAGCAAATTAATTTACAGGAAAAGGATTGAAAATGCAGACTCTAGTTTGATAAATTTTTTTAACTAAAAATATATATTTTTTTGTTACATTGTTTAATATAACATGCAGAATTAACATTATTTTCATTAAATATTTAGTCAAAATGGATCTTTAATAATGTATAGTCAGAGATATCATTCTATAGACGAAATTAAGTCATTTTTAAGCAAAATTTCTTTAGCTAATTATTTTGTTGCAGTTAACTATGCCATATCTGATGCTTACATATTATATAGATTTTGATATATTTGTAAGAATAAATAAAATATCACAAAATTGATAAAGCGAATGTTTTAACTTATTTTACATTTTATCTAACTTATCATAATTAATATTTTTATTTTTTAAGCCTGGATATTGAATATACAGTACTCTTATAATAGCTATTTATGAAACTCTTTTTCAAACATTTAATATCATTATAAACAGTAATGTAATATTTACAAAAAGTTTTTATTTTCAAAATGATAAGAAGGATAATGACTGTAATTCACTATATATTTGATAATTTATATATATACTAGGGATTGGTAATCCATCAGATAGTTCATCTTAATTAATTAATTTGTAATCTGATTTAAAGTTACAAAAGTTCAATTTTGATATTTTTTATTTTCATAATTATATAATTTATTTATATTTTAAAATATAGATTTGTAATAATACCCAAATTTAAAAATTTTTATTTTAAAATTTATTTTTCATTTTTCATTTAAAATGAAAAGTTTTAAAAGAAATGCTATTTAATTAATAAGTTTCCATTTTCTGAAATACACAATAATGATTCAAAATCTTTTACATAAAAAATATATAATTAGTATTAATTGCACAAATATATCATTTATGACAGGAAGCATTCAATATTTAATATATAAAACATTATTTTTTAGCATTAATTATTAAATATATTACTTTTTTTTATTCTGACATCGAAAATAAAATGAAGTCAAAAATTAGGTATAGGTATTATAGAGTTAATCAACTCTTACAAGTATAATTAAATGATTTATTTTGATTATTTTAAAATTTCAATATGATAAGTTTTTATCTAAATTATAAATTTTATTAAGAAATTTTGAATATTCAAAAATAAAAGAAGGACTTTTAATATAGAACAACTTGTTAAATTTATTTTAAGAAATACCTGAATTAAAGGGAACTATTTTAATTTAATTTTATTTATCAGCTATCATTTAGGAAAATCAGGTTTCAAAAAACTGATATTCTTTATATTGTAATTTTAAAAATAAATAGTTTTGCAATCTATTCTAGTAATGCATAATTATAAATGAGTTAAAATATTTGTTTATTTAAATTGTATAAAAGATTGTTGATTTTTTTTATTTTTTTTGCATAAATATGACTATTATTAAGTATGTTTAAAATATTAATTTAATTGAGTTTAAATTAAACAAAAGTATAAATAAATACTTATAATCAATAAAAATAAACTAACTTTCTATAATAATATATTTGTATTTTAGATAAAAAATTAGTTAAATAAAAAGTATAATAAATATTATTAATTAATAATAACTTACAATCTATTATATTATTCATTATTTAAATAAAAAATTTTATTAAGAATAATTTATAGTAAAAAAGGATAATTAAATACTATTAATAAATAAAAAAAAACTTACCCTCTAATAATAATATATTTTTTAAATAAAAATTTAGATTAAATTTAAATTATATTAATGTTTAATCAAATTCTAATAATTTATAAAAAGAACTTATGTTCTATTGTATTATTAATTAGTAAATATTTTTTTAAATAAAAATTAGCTTGAATTTTGAATTACAGAAAAGAATAAAATAAAAATAACTTACTATCTATTGTATTATTAATTATTAAATAATTTTTGCAATAAAAAATTTAGAAAATTTAAATTACAGTAAAAAGTATAATGAATTAATTAATATAACCTACTTTCTATAATTATGCAAATTAATATTATTTATTATATAATATAAATTTATAATTATCAAATTAATAATATAACTTACATTTTATAATATTTTAAATACAAACTTAATTAATTCAAATACTTTAATTAATAATAAATAAAATAAAATAACTTACTAACTAAAAATGTATCAATAATTAAGATTTTTAAATAAAAAGATTTAACTAAGTTTATATTATAATATGAAGAATAGAAATAACTTACTCCCTATAGAATAAGATATTTTGAAATGAATAAATGTTATTTAAATTTAAGTTGTATTAGTAATATAAATAGAAATTAAATAGTTTACAATTTAAAATGTTTATTCATTAAAATTTATTAATGAAGATAAATGTTTATTATTTCTAGTTTGAATTACAATCATTATCTAAATCAATACATACCTTTTAAAACTTTGCTACTAATTTAACATATAATTAATTAAAAAAGAATATTAATAGTAATCCTTAAAAAGTTAAATTTATACTTAACTAAGTAACTTCTTCATAGGCATTTAATGTTCATGAATCATTTGCATTTGTTTCTAGCAATTTTTTTAAATCTGCAATAGATACATCATATCTTTCCATCATAAAATAAATTTCTCCTCGATATCTTAATGCAAATGTATTATATGTCTCAATTTCTAGCAACTTTATCAAATCTGCAAGTATTTGCTCAAATTTACCTATAACAAAATAAAATTTTTCTCGGTATTTTAGTACATTAACATTTTGTTCAGTTGATTGTATTAAATCTTAAAATCTATTAATCTGTTGACTTATTAATATATTATTGAATGGATTAAGTATTTCAGCCCAATTCTCCTTTAAAGTTTCATCAATATCATCATCATTTATCATTGTGAAAATAATTAATATTAATAAAGTAAGTAAAGAAAAAGAAACTAAATAAAATTACCTGTGTATCTGAACTTTCTATAGCCAAAATTTGCCCTTACAGATCCACCTGGTGACACGATTCCAACACAAGAATACAAAGCATTTTTTAAATCTCGGAATGCAATACCTTTAAAATATGCAATAGATATTAAATATCTATTATTTGATTTAAATTAACCAAATCTTTGCAATATGATAATAGCTACCTAAATTCACTCCTTTTCTGGTATAAAATACCGTATTATTTCTAAAGTTTAAATAGCATCCAATAGTATCACCAGTCATAAATTTTGGCTCATATGATTTGCCATTATTTTCAAAAAACCTTTTTCCATCATCACCATGATAACCCCATGAGCTATCTTCCCAGCCTACAATATAATTGGTAAATAAATAGATTCATTTTAAAGCAGGTAAAATTACTGGGCAATTTATTTAGGCTAGCTGTTTGTGTGCAAAACCCGATTCCAATCTTCCTATGGAAATTGAAAAAATAGAATTATGGTCAAAGTTTTTAAAAAATTGACTTACTGTATATCTAAAATAGAAAAAAAAATATTGCGAATTTTTTCAACAACACACCCATTTTCCCCTCTATCTATAATATCAACTTCGAAATAAAATAATCCATATTGCTCAGAAATAGGATAATTTGCTTGAATTGCGGCATAATCTTCATATCCTCCTAGACCTTTATATTCGAAAAAATTGTAGTTACGTAAGAATAGTCATTGGACTCGAGTCAAAAAAAAATTACTCGAGTCAAGTAGAGTCAAGAATACTTTTGACTCAAAGAGTACTCGAGTCAGAATTTGAGTCAGAATTCGAGTATAGGATTTGAGTATCTGACTCGAGTTAGCATTCGAATACTGTGCATTCGAGTGTTAACTCAAGTTTAATTTTTTTCATGAGATGGCTATCACCTAATTTAGAAATTTAACGACTATAATATTATTAACGGCATATCTAATAATGTTTTTTTATCCCTATT
>CAJVPP010002717.1:0-12500 GCA_910592005.1 Funneliformis mosseae
CACCGGATAGTCCGACTCACCCTTACCAGCAGACGGAAACCCGCAGAAACACTCCCTAATTGCGACATGCGGTTTTTATTATCAAGAAAGTGAAAAGGTGTTATTTATGCTGACGAAAAATGTTTACGAAAGTTAGACCAGAGAAAGGAAAAGGTGGAAAGTATACTAACGAGAAGACAGTAAGCCTGTGACAGAAAAAAAAAGCAAAAGATGCACTTTATTTAATTTTGGTGCAAAGTCTCGTGATTAGAAAATTAATTATCATCATTACGACTCATTATAAACCAAATATGGGAAAATTGATCAACATTTGATCGAATAAGTTTCTTCCATAACCTCAGTCGACAACTAAAATATTACGTAAATTTGTTACCAAACCCGATAAATGTCCTTAGATTTTCGAAGTGGTTAATGTAATTGATGTTTATAATGACCATATTCTTAAATTTTTAAATAATAGATTTTTGAATAGGAACCTACTTCATCCTCTTGGGTTGCAGACAGAAATGGATGCTTTGATGATCATACTACTGCTGCAATGGCACGGTGCCAGGATGTCAAGGTGCCAGGTTGTCAGGGCCCCAGTATGACAAAACGCCAAGCTGGCCTAATTATTTTTTTTATATATACTAGCTAGAAATCCTTAAACAGCACAATATCCACGCTCGCCCTTGTGATATTTCTTAGATTACATTTCCTTCGAAATCCTCCCTTTTACACTTCGCGATAACTTCGCTTGTTTTAACTTTTTAATTTCGCATATGTAACATCGTTTATTATTTTTATTTTTAATTTCTGATTTTATTAATATTTTATAATTCAATTTTTATGTATTGTTTCTTAATTTGCGCAGTTTTAATGAAATAGAATTTAGTACTTTGCATTTATAGAGTTTAAAGTATTGATCAAGCGAAAGTGTAGAGCGCCGACGTTAGGCAACACTGATTAATTTATTAACATTAAATAAATATTTTGCCATTTTTAATCAATTAATACCTTCTGCTTACATTTAAAATTGTTTATAAATACATTAACGAAAGAAATGAATACAGCAGTATCGTATTATTTTATTTTGTAAGTGGAGTATTGGTCATGAATACCTAAATATATATTATAAATTAAACGGATTTGGGATTTGAAATATAGTATGACCCTTTGCACTGCACTCTATTTATCCAAAGTATATTACTAAATTCTTATAGCCAAGGATTTAAGATCATCATCATTAAAGGTTTACCATCTTTTGGAAAAGGATTCTATCTTTAATGCAATCCAGATTGATTGTGAAATATGTATGGAATTGATTCTGAAATGCTTAGTGTTTGATTACAGATACAAAAAACCATCTGAAATTATCTGAAAATTTCGTAAAAAAATAGTTGATAATTTTTTTGAAATTTGTCAAAAATGAGCACCGAATTATTTTGTAAAAATAGTAAAAAAAAAAAAAGCATAAAAAAATAAAGAAATCATTCAGTCGCTACGCCCAAAAGCGATCTAACTTGCCTAAAAAAAAAAAAATATCTTTAATTATAAATCTTTAACTAGCGATCTAACTCGAAAGAAATTACGTAAAAAAAAAAAAAAAAAAAAAAATATTAAATGAAAAAATGATGTTGGTCGAGGAGAAAAAATATCATCAATGAAAAAAATATTCAACCCAAAAAAAAAAAAAAATAATAATTAGAAAAAAAATAATAACGATAATACCTGAAATGATCGTCAAATGATCAGCGATACCACATTGTTTATAAATAACTTTTTTGGTTAAAATTCCATTTCTCAGGTAAACTCTTTCCCCTATTTTTTTTTCTTTTTTTTTTTCTTCATACAAAATGCCTCGTAACCTCCCTGCTGACTGCTTAAATGAAATTTTTGAATATTTGGAAGATGATGATTTACAGTCGTGCTTACTTGTAAGCCGATTTTGGTGTGAAACTTCTGTTCAAATTTTTTGGAGAGAAATTCAAAATTTTAATACTTTACTCATTTGTCTTCCTAATAATTCAAAAACTATTTTATCTGAGAATGGAGTTACAATTTCGGCCTCAGCTTCAAGACCCCCATTATTTCATTACACGGTGTTTATCAAGAGTCTTTGGATTGATGAAATTTGTCAATCAATTATAAGATTTATTCTTCCTATTTATCATCATATTAATATGGAAGACTTTGAAAAAAATCAACATTTTATCGTGATAGCACGAGAAATATTTAAAATGTTAATGAATCAAACCTCTCTTAAACATTTATGCTTTTTCACTCGTAAAAACTTAAACTTACCATGTTTCAACTATCCTGGAGAAGATGATTGTTTAAGAGATCTTACTGAATTGAAGTGTGGTTCAGATCTTTATCCTGATATTTTTTATAAACTATCTCAACTTTGTCACAATTTACGATCACTAAAGATAATTTTTGGAAATAGCGTCTCAAATGGATTATCAGAATTAGTTTCTGTTCAAAAACATATAAAGTGCTTGGAGTTGAACTTTTGTGATTTATGGGCAAATAAAAGTCAACCATTTACAAATTTTCCTAATACATTAACCAAGTTATGTATATCTCAAGGACGTTATCGTATACCATGGTCACTCATTTCGAAACTTTCGAATTTACAAGAACTTTCATTAGCATTATCTAACGAAATAGGTGGTTTAAAAGATTTTAAAAAACTTCAACATTCTGTCTTTCCGCAATTGCAGATTTTAAAATTTGAAAGTGGATGTCCAGATGGTGAATATCTAATTAAATTCTTGGAAAATAATGGAAAGAATTTAAATGATCTTATTCTTTGCAAAATTATTGATGGCACATTAAATTTGGATATAGGCAAATTTTGTCCAAATCTAAGGTCATTATGCACTGCATTTCCAGATGGAGACATAAAATCACTAAAAGTGATTTTTAATGCTTGTCAACAATTAGAAACCATGAAGATGATTTTTGGTGATTTCCTTGTAAATGAGCGTGAATTATTAGAGATTGTTGTAGAATTTTCACCTAAAAAGTTTTATAATTTATCAGTTTATTTGGGAGTTCTAGTATTTCCGGAAACAACATTTCAATGGGGATTAAGGTCTATCTTGGAACGCTGGGCGAACAGGAAACCATGTATTCCACTTTCTTTGTCTATTAAATCGAATTCAAAAATGGATATAAAACTGTCAAAAAGTAATATCAAAATAATTGAAGAGTTTAAAAAATTGGGCGCCATTAAAAAATTCAAAATTAAAATTTAAAATGTTGGATGGATATTATGGTTCAATAATAATTATATTGTGAAAAAGAGATTTTTTTTTATTTTTTTTTACAAATATTTCTACCTTTTGATTGTGCATCTGATTTGATAATTTGTAGATGTCGAGGCGGGGTGTTTTATTGTTAGAATTAACATTCATAGAGTCTTCTAGATGTTGAATTGTTCCTGTTATGTGTATGTTATTATTTTCGATAATAAAAAAAATAATAATAATATAGGATTGAATCGTTCTACCAAATTTGAATTAATCTACAATCGAATTTTAATCAAGTTGCGACTGAAATTGGGATATCTGAAATATATTGCGATAAAAAAATAAATTGCAAATAAAATCTGAATTTCAGATACAAGTTAAAAGTGAAATAAGTCGATAAATATTTTACTGGAGTTACTATCGGAGTTGAATACCTAGGTATACCTGTATCATCTGAAAATCGTGATAATTTATAACATTGAATTAATTTAACATTCAAACATATCGATATTATTATTTTGTTATTTTGGTAAATAATTTTTTTTAAAATTTCTATATATTTAGATGCTTTAGATGTTAAATATATATTATAGATTATTTAGAAGCTCAGGGCAATATTAAGTTGTGTAAATTTTTTATAGTGAAGGAAAATAAAAAATTATTACTAAGAAAGTTTATTTTATCATCACGGGCGTTAGTAAACCATGAATTATATAGTAATTTTATTTTAATGGTTTAGATTAAAATTTTAAATTTCATAAATTTTCGTTTGAATTCTTTTTTTTACGAATGTTTTTTTTCTTGTTTAGATTCTCATTTTTTAATTACTCATCTTTTATCAAATCTTTGTTGTATATTTAAAAAAGTTACAAAAATAAATCAATATTTTTTTTTTTACATATATATATATTATTATTTTTAATATTTTTATAAAGGAAAATGATAATTATATTAACAAGTTAAAAATTGATTTTTAATAATGTAATATTTTATTAAATTAAATTATATTTAAAATAAAAGCAAATTTAAAAGAATATCTTCTTAAATAATTGTTATAATTTAGAAACTTTCTAGAAAATATTTGATTAATCCGCAGTTAAAAAATATAGTTAAAGGTAAATTTTACTTTCAAATACTTATTTTTAATAATTTAGATTTAAGAATTTAATTTATTATTTACAAAAATAAGTAATTTATTTTAGTAATTAGAATTTTTATAAAAGAAATTAATAATAATTAAAATGAAGTCTTATTATTTTTTCTTTAATTGTTGCTGTTTCTTTTATAAATATTTAATCTTTTATCTATAAAAGTTAAGTAATTTTATTTAATAATTCTAATTCTATAAAAACATTTTACAATGTTTTCTTTTTATAATTTTATCTTTAATTGTTTAATATTTAAAAAAGCTGATTATTTTTTGTTTAAAAAAAAGATAAAAGCTTTATTTATTTATTTTTAAAAACTATTCTTTTTTATAGAATAATAAAATTTGAAGAATTATTTTTAAAATAAAAATTTTATTTTAGTTATTATAATTTTTATAAAAAAAAAATAACAATCAAAATTAAAAAATCTTAATTTAAAATGATAAATACAATTTTAAATATTTTTATGAAATAATTAATAATTTTTATTTATTTATTTATTTTTAAAAGTTATGGATTCTCATCTATAGTTTTTTTTTTTTTAGTAAATAATATAAAGTTACAAATTGTAATAAAAAAGATAAAAATAAATACAATAATTATATAATAAATATTTTTTAATATATAAAATAATTATTATTTCTATTTTTTTTTTTTTTTAAAAAAAAAAATAATTTCATTTTATCCTATCATTGCAATATATTTTTTTTACATTTTTTTTTAAAAAGAATTATTCAAAAAAATATTTCTATTATCAATACAGCATTTTTAAAAAATTATTTTATTGTTATAGCATTTTTATTTAAAATTTTTTTTTTACTATTATAAACTTATTTTAAAAATAATTTTATTTTTTCTTTATTCAATTATTATTTCTAGGTTTATACAGGTTTATTTTTTTTTTTTAAAAAAAAAAAAAAAAAAAATAATGATATGACAACCGCGAATTCATTGGAAAAATTATTTAGGGCCAAAGTTCGAAATATAAAATCAGAAATAAAATAAAAAAATTCATTCATATTTACCTCTCATTTTTTTTTTTTTAACGATTAAAAGTTAAAATTTTATTGCTGTTTTACTGCGACATTAATTCTTTTTAAATACTTGTTAAGTAATAATAAATATGAGATGGGCTAAATTAACTGAACTTATATCTTTTTTTTAATCATCTTTTAATTATAAAATAAGCAGCTAGCTTCTAAATTTTTTCCCTCCCCATACCTAAAATAGTGTTCAATTACAAACTTTTCTATTTTACTAAAACTTTGCGAAATATTGCCTGATCTACTGGTTCGATACCCGGAAGTTCATTTCTATATACAAGTATTACCCCCAGTGCATTGATAAGAAATTATTTTAAGAGGTCGTTCCATTAATGCATTGACTCTTAAGATCTGACTCCCAGCCTCCCTAAGCATGAATTCCTTGCTCGTTCGATAGATACTAAGGCCATGCAACTTCGATTCTTCGGTTCACGTCACCCGGCCGGGTCACTTTTTCAAATTTTAAAAAAAAAATAAGTTTATATAAAAAAGTTTGTCTGTGACTATAAGTGTAATTTTATTGGTATATTAAAGCTTTGTTGTATTATCGTTATGTTTAATTCCTTTCTTACAACTCATTAGTTTTTCATGTAGCTTCCCAAGCAACCAGTTAGGTGATAAATATAGAATCGATATATTTCCAAAAAATCTTTTAGTTTTGTTTTTTCTCAACAGGTAAATCTTCCCAATCCTTCAAAACTTTAGAATTGTAACTTATTTTTACATGTATAATAGGGTATTTTGACGGAGTTAAGATGAAATGTGATTGTCGTATGATTAGGCCGGGCAAAGAAAATTTTAGATAAAATTTTAATATTGACACGGCCACCCGGTTTTTTTTTTTTCTTTTCCATATGTAAATTTTTTTGATATGCCGATTTTATTATATCACAGGATAAAAATTTTACTATTAAAAAAAAAAAATCCTGGATTTTCGTAAACTGACACGGCCGGGTCACGGAATCTGAAAATTTACTTTGTATGGTCTTGTCCCCTTAAAGATTGAACAATCATATGGCATAATATTTATATACAAACTTTTTTTATTAATAAATTGCAAACCGAAAAAGCAAAGTTGCATGCCCTAAGATTCAAATCTAACATTTTTTTTTTCATTTTTTTTTGGCAGGTATTTCAACAGCAGATATTAGTATCTTAATGTTCATCTTTCATATCTAGGTGTATTGGCAGACACTTGTAATTTGGCAAATTATTATTTATGGGAAGTATCTTTTTTTTTATTTATGTTTCTTCTTGAGCGATGTATTATATGGGTACAGTATATAATTAATTCTTTCTTTAGTTTCTGTCTATCCGGTCGTGTCCCGCATCAATTGAATTTGTTTAATTATGAGGTTAGTAATGGGTTTTAGCTTTAAAAGGAGAAGCATTTTCTGGTGGTATCAAGCTAAAGAGCGAAGGTTTAGTGGAACTACCACAAAAATCAAAGTTGCTGACCGAGAGCGAAGGTTTAGTTCTTGGATACAGACGTTCCTAGGGTTTGCCTATCCATCTTCTTAGAAGTGTTTGCCTTATACGTGAAAGATTCCTTCGAGGAATTGGTCTCTTTTCGCACGCCTTTCGTTGAGGAAGCACAAAACCAATGTTGACAATAGTGATTTTTATTTAATTCGGTCCTTCATTTTCCAATCCTTTCCTCCAACTACTTCTTACCATTTATTATATTCTACAAATACAAAGTGAATTTATATCCACTCAACGTCCAAGAAAAACCTTCGAATAGTGATCAAAAAAATAAATTTTTTTATCATTATCCACAAAGCATTTTTAATACAAAAAGAAACGACCTAAACAACGGAAATGAAATCTTAAACTATCATTCGCTTTATCGTGAATACTTCCTTCGGGAAAAAGGAAGCCGAAAAGAAACTTTCAGCGAGAAACGTACTTTGACCGGAGCCATTAAAGAATATGTAAGATCTTAACCTTAGATAACATTACAATTAGATCTTTAATTTTGGTTAATAGTTCAAAACGGTTTCTAAAATATCTTTAACCGAAAATGTAGCATAAGATACGTTTTTTGCATCACAAAATAAATCCGCAGTTACCTTTATTATTTTCGATAATGATGTAATACCCACCGCATCGTTTCTAAACACTTTTATTTTTTACGTAAATATTTATAATTCACACATACAAAAAAGTTTCCAAAAATTGGGTAATTAAATGTAAGAATACAGAAAATAGATTTAATTTCTATAAAAATACATCAACGCGACTTATTTAAAAGCTTTAATATGTATGTATGACTTTTTTTCGCCTATTTCTTCTTGAAACAAAATGGTTACATTTTTGAGTCTGCTGACTACTTTATTAACCGAATTAACTAAAATCAGTTTAATTCTTGATCTTCGGAAGTTTGATATGAAAATTTTCATTATATTTCTCCATTAGGAAAAATAATGAAATTCGATAACCTGATTGGCTTATTCCATATACGACTTTTTTTTCGTTTTTTTTTTTTTCCTTGCATGGGAAAGAAATTTGAAGATAATTTATTATTTGAAAATTTAATATGATGAAATCAATCAAAATTCAAAAAAAAAAAGTTATATTTTATTTTATTAATTATTTAGAACCTTTTTGCGTTAATTTGTATTGTATTCGTTTTCAAATTATTGAAAATGAATTCTGTCGAACATAGTAAAGTTATTATGTATGTGTATGCCTATTCAGAAACAATTTGATCCTGAAGAGTTTCATTACGTACTAGTGTTCTTTATTGTCATTTGCTTCCTCCTACACTTACTTAATTAAAAAAAGAATTTAATCCAAAGCAAGTATTTTAGTTCAAAATGTCATTTAGAGAATGAAATCAATTCTTTTTTATACTAAAAAGGTAATCAACATTTTTTTTGGTTTTAAAAATCTTTCACTTATAAAAGAGCAACGATTTCAATCCTCTCTGATCATTATTCAAAAGATTAAGTTTCTTAATATCTTAATCAAAAGGAACAAAAATACAATTTACAATCACACACAAGCAAAATAAATCGAAATCATGAAACAATTTTTAGTTCTCTTGCTCATTTTATTGGTTACGCTTTCATCGGTCCATTCTATTCCCAATCATCTTCAAATAAGAAACACACCAAAGTTTGCGGAATGTAGAGGAAAATTTCCGGAAAAAATCAACGTAAAACTTTCACCATTACCTCTCGCTTTTGGTAAAACCCAGACCGTTACAGTCTCTGGAAAATTAAAGGAATTTATCTCTGATGGTACCACGTTACGCCTTGGAATTAGTAATGGTGATGGGGACGCGATCTTCAGCGAAAGTTCGGATTTTTGTGCTGTACCTGGAAGTCCGTGTCCCGCTGGTCCTGGTACTAAATTTAATACGCCGGTGAAATTTAATTTACGAAACAACGACACGCCTGGACCATTTAAGGTTTTGGTTCGTCTTGAAATTGGTGACGAAATTTTGGCCTGTTCCCGTGGTACCGTTGATGAATAAATTATCGGGATGGTTCTATCACATCATATTCTCGACAAATTTGATTATTTTTAGTTTCTTTTCATAAATTATTTTGTAACATTAATTTTAGAATAAATATTTTTTTTATTTTTGAGAAAAATTTATCATTTCATAATTTAATAAATTTGGTAACACGGATTATTAAAAAAACTGAACTGTAATGCATGAAAATTATATAATTATACTCTCAAAGCAAAATAAAGGTTTATTTTTTAGAAAAAAAAAAAAAGAAATTTAAAAGTACGAATAAATTATTGTGTGATCCAATAATGGCAAAGAATCTGTGAAAAAATTAATTGAAATTAATTAAACTTTTTGTGGAGGTTAGTCCGATCGAAATGAATTGATCTTTGGCTAATCAATAATTAATTGTTATGTAATTTACTACACACTTATGACATTTTGTAGGCGTCTTTCAATATTAATTTCTTGAGGGATAAATATTTTTTTAGATTTTAGAAATTTATATAATGCACATTCAAATTAAAATAAAAGGACACCACAATTTAAATTAATTTCATGATTTGATTTTTGAGTGGGGAGTTTAAAATCATTCAAATAAGTACTTTACACTGGAGATTAAAATTTCCAATTACAACCAAACAAACTAAACCAGTAACACTATATACAATCGCATTTTAAAATTTTCGTTTTGCTTGTCTTTTTTACTAAAATTATTTGTTACTTCTCTATTATCAACTTCATATAACCAGGTTATATTTACCTGCACACACGGCGTTTAACTGAACTGGCAGATATGTTTGAAGATTCTACCTCCATTCCGACCGAACTCAAAAGAAAGGATTAAAATTTTTATATTAAATTAATTTACTAATTGTTTCTTCCTTTTTCCATTACTTTTAAATTTTACCTTCTTATTCCAAAATATAAAAATCAAATTCTGCTCAATAGATAATACTAGAAAAAAGACCATTTAGCAGCGACATCCAGTTTGTTTTATAAAAAATGCCGAATTCCCCTTTTACCATTAGTTTTAAATTTGAAAATGTAAACCATTTATTAAAAAACGTAAATGTGAATGGGTAGAGTACTCTTTAAGATATTCATATACATTAATGGATTAGAATCGTTTATTATACTATCATAAAATCAGTAATCTTTATCACTATTATATATCGTCTTTATTAATAAACTCATATATATCATTGTTCAAAACCGCTTGTAACTGATGTATCAATAGTATTAAGCGTTGTCCTTTCGGATTTCTATATTTAGATTACACTTTCATTCCAAAAATAATATTTGTTATAAAACGATATCTATATCCATTTTTATTGAGTATGAACACCACCTGTTTCAGTTTTTAGAACTTCTCTACAATTTTTACAAGAAATTGTTTGATCCCATGGTAAATATAGAATTGGAACAAATAGGGAGGACGTCAGTAAAAAAGGGGGAGATCTGATTAATTTTAGTTCCTAAGCTTATTTTATGCACTGTATAACGTCTAATCTTGATTTACTGTTTTTAGAATCTAAATATCGAATTATTGATTTCGCCTAAACATACGGAAGGTTTGCTATTAAAATCTACGTTACAGATCATACGATTAACTTTGTTCGTAACTTTAATTTTAATAACTGATTTCCACTGCGTGTAAAAAAAAATGTCACGAAATTTCACATAATATAATTAGTCACCGGTGTCACTTCCCTTCGCGTTTCATTTTTACTAAGTATTATAATAAAGAAATAGTTCACGTGGTTGATAATTCAGTCAATAACCTTACATTATAATTTATGTGAATTGTGTACTTTTTTAAAATAAAATCAGCATATATTAACAAAATTTTTAAAAAATACTAATGTTTTGGTCGAAACCATGTTTTTAAAATCAGAAACTTTCGTAGGAACTTAATTTGGAGATCAAATTGAGCGAAACTTGTTAAGTTTTAAAATTTAGCAAAGATATCAATCAAGATTTAAATTTTCAAAAGTTAAATTCTGACACCTTCCAGATGTGCATACCTTTAATATAAGTAACGATTATCACCCATCTAAAAGTGTGTTTTCTTCGGTGTCGTTAATTATGTCATTTACTTCCCCTACCTGCATAAACAATTTGTTCTTTAAACAAAGAAAATAATTCTAAAAAACTGAAAGAATTTCTTAAAAATCCCAAATTGCCTATTTAAGTATAATTCTAAAATTTTAATTTGGAATTTCACAGATATTCAATGCAACACTTAAGAATTCCAATTTTGACCAGAATCGGAAATGGTTTTCTAAGATAAAAAATTATAAAATGTTATAAATTATTCAAATTCCATATTTCAAATTCTATTAATCTAACAAAATGGAAATAACAATTACAAAAAATGAAAGTTCTTTTGACATAACTTCAAAATTAAAATCCAGTCCTATACCTATTACGTTTATTTCTTCTAAAAGTGATAAATGTCATTGTGGGAATGTAAACTCTTATACATGTATATTTAGTCAACATTATTGTAAAAGATGCTTTTCCAAGCATATTGGTAGTGTTGATAAAAATAATACGTATTTGGATGTGCTTATAGTTACAAATAATACACTATGTAATAAACATGAAAGCTAGGAGTGTAAATTTTTGCACAAAAAACATTCATGAATGGTGTGAATTTTGCTCCGAAATTTTTTATTTCAAACAAGTATATCGTAGAAATAGTACCGGTTATTTATCAACACGGCATATTAGAAAATAATAAGGATTGTAAATTATGTGAAAATCAGTTTATCAAACGAAACCAAATTTTGTAGTTTTCTTGTTATGTTCAGATTGTTATAAAATTTCCACCGGATGGGTAGAATCAATTTTGACCAAAATGATTATTCCAATTATATATTTACCAAACTGATAATTGTATTAATTGTGAAAATTGTCTAAAAACTGAAACGGATTGTCTCAAATGGTTTTCCATTTGCTCAATAACTTATAATGGATGTAGATATTGTTTGACAACAAATATTATTTTGGGAATTACAGATCAATCTAAATATAGAAAATTTGAAAGAAAAACGACTTTAACTTTTGATACATCACTTACATCACAAAGCAGTGGGAACAGTCATATAGATGAGTTTATTCATAATGCAAAATTTAATATTCAGCATATAAAAAGTTTTGTGAATAATTCATATCCATTAAAAATATGGAGTAATTCCTTACATTGCACCGGAAATATTTAATGGCGCTCCATTTTCAAAAAAATCTGATATTTACGGTGTGAGGTATGATTATGTGGGAACTTACTACAGGTTGTAAACCATTTTATAATATCGAACATGATCATAGACTTATTTATGAAATTATTGACGGAAAACGTCCTGAAATCACAATTGATACTCCTGAATGTTATGCTGATTTAATGAAAAGTTGTTGGGACTCTAATCCTTCAAATAGATCTTCTATAAAAAAAATACGTAAAACTGTTGGTGGTTGGAGTAATAGAAAAAACAATGAGAAAATATTTGTTCAGGCCGAAGAAAAACGAGAGGAATTAATGAGATTGAAGAAACTTGGTCCTGAATTTACTGAAAAACATCCAAAAGCAATCTATACAAGTAGGGCA
>CAJVPP010002718.1:0-13737 GCA_910592005.1 Funneliformis mosseae
AAGCTATTAAAAAAATAATTATTATAAAAAATTTAATAAAGTATTAATTTCTTTAATTAAAATTATAAAAATTCATACCAAAATGTATTCAACAAAATATTCATAATCACAAGCATCCATTGATCCTTCCTAGATCCCATATGCTAAGAGACCATTTACACATAATGCACCTTCTATTGTAAATCTTTTACCTCGAATAAAAAAAGAAGGTTTTTTTGCGCGAAAACCAGATATATTTCATCTATATTTACGTGAAAGAGTTCTTTTATCATATGCAGATTCATCAGAAAAAATGAGTTGCGATGCTGTATATTGAGATATATTTAGAATAAAATTTTCTCTATCCCTTTCATTTCTTTCCTTTGCAAATTTAGATAACTAGAAATATATTAGTTAATTATAAATAAATATCAAAATAAATTTAATAAATTAATATATATACTTGTTTGTGTATATATCCAAGCTGGTGTACAGCTCTCCAAATAGTAGTCAAACTAACTTTTTGATCTAACCATAATTCTATTTGGGATTGAAGTTCCCATAAGTACCAATCAATTTTTTCTTTTAATAAAACATCAAGATATATCATATCATCTGTATCCAATAATCGCAGTCTTCCTAAAAATAAGGGAAGTTTTTCAACACAACCAAACTCTTGAAAATATTATATAATATGAGATACAGAAGATTTACTAACGCCTAAGTGTTTTGCAATGATCTTACATGAAAGACCAGATAATGATTTCTCAACTATTTGATAATGAATATAGTTGTTCAATATTAATTTTAGCATTACGTTAATATTAATGCTAAAAAAAATCTGAAATTTTTGCCAATAAAGCAGAAATAAAGAATGTAAAAAAAAAAAAATTTGCGGCACTAATACTGTAATTTGATTAGAGCTAAGAAATTTCTAATCATTTGATTAGCCCCGATATTTCTGACATTTCTAAACAATCTGACAGTGTCGATAAACCTAAATTTTACATGTCCTGCAACTTTTGAAAATAGCTGTAAGAGACCTTTTGAACCCTCCAAAAAATAAAAAGTTTTTTACAATGTGAACTGATGAGTAACTTCGAGTCTTGATCGATAACTGCAAAGAAAATAACAAAATGTTTCATAAACTAGTTAAGAATGAAAAGAGAATTTTCGGAAAAAAGTCTTCACAAAGATTAACCTTTGGTTTAGAACGTCTTATACTATAGGAAAAAATTTGAGAGTCTTAAACGTGATCATAAAGTAAGTAGAAACTCTCTTGTACCTTTCTTTAGAAAATATACTTTATATATTACTCTATATTGAATTAATATATTTTTATTTTGATTAGTATATGAAAGATTATATCAATGGTAAAGATAAGGGAAAAAAGATCAAGAATGGTCTGAAGTATTATGAGGAATTTAAATCAGAGTTTTGGAAAAAATCTAGTAAATATCAATCATATATGATTTTGATTTTTTTTCTCAGAAACTTTCACTGACAGGATGTTAGAAATATTTATAAAAAGATATATTAATTTCTATCTTTAACGCGAATAGATATCAAACTTCATCATCACCATATGAAGAAAATGGAAGTTCTACTTCTTTATCACAACTACAACAATAGCAACTATTAGGATTACTGCATTATGGAGAGAAGTAATTTTAATCTGAGATAATAAGTAATTTACTAGCTGTAGTTGCATTTTTATAATGTAAAAATAACATATATATTTTATATTGCTAGATTAATTTTGGTATAATGAAAATTTGAAAAAAAAATAATTTAATTGATGTTTGTATTACTGTTTTAATAAAATGCCCTAATGGCTGATTATTTTACACATTCATCTGTATTTTTTTCTTGGTAAATCGGGTTAATGCAAATAAGAAATTGCAAGACGAAATTGAGGAATTAAAGTTGCAGATGCAGGAGGCAGAAAAAGAGCTGGCATCTATAAAGTCAGATTCTATTCATTAGTCAGAATACTTTTTTTCTTGCAATTAATAAAATATGTTTCTTGAATAAATATCCTACTTTTCAAAATACTATGGAGTATTACAAACTATGCAAATTAGATAAAACTATACCTTTGAAAAAACAGAATCTATTTGTTCCTAAACCTCCATTTAGATTAGGAGTTGTAGGCACCTCTGAGTCTGGAAAGACGAGCATAGTAGCACATCTGCTCTTAGAAAGTAAATATTCAAAAATATATCCATAGATATCTGGTGAAAACGTGGTCATAAAATACCAAAAGATAGAAGCAAAAATTTTGGTGAAAGGTATATTCTGTGTGATAATCTAATTATTATTGCACAACACTAAGATGAAGAGCTATGGAAAGCAGTACAATATTTTTATGAATTTATAACCATGAATAAGCAAGCTCTATTATATAAAAATGTGAGATTCAAGCTAGTTGTATCTAAAGAATTACCTGATATTTCATCTTTCAAAAGGACTAGTCGATTTACTGTTATAATTTTGCTGGAAAACCTTTAGCAACTCAGTTAAACATTATTCCTTTCTTTAGATCAAGCAGATATAATGGAATTAACTCAAATTATATAGCCCAATGTTTTTATGAAATCCATCTAAATATATTTCATTGCATCATAAATGTGGAATATTAGATAGTATAAAGTGAATTCTTAAAGATATACATGATGATTATGAGCCTCTAGCAAAAAAAATTTATGAAGTAATAAAAAACACTTTATGATTATTGATATCTGAAGACTATCTGATGACCCTTATCAATTAGATTTAGATGAGATAAACCTTTAAAGGATTGGCAAAATGATTAAATTTAAGATGATTCGTACTTTGTAGCCTCATTCATATCCATAAGGTAAAGTTTCATAAGAGGTAGTCCTGTCTTTGGTTCTTCTTTGTATTAGATCGGGAGTCTATAACCTTGATTTCTATTTAAGATATTTTATAGTTTGGAATATTTTTTTTTTCATTCGAATATAGACGAGAGAATACGCATCATAAGATATATATAATTAGTAATACTATTATAAAAATAATTGCATGCTAAAAAAAGAAGGAATTGGGTAATTTCGAGGTTGTTTCAGAACTAGTGATGCTGTTATCTTTCTCCAGTCTACTAACACCTCCAAATACTTCAAACTTGCTAAATATTTTTGGAATCTGCTTAGCTAAACGTGTATTAGTCTTTTGAAGGAAGATCTCTTTTTCTGATAATGTCTTTTGTACTAAAGATAAATTATCTCTCATCTGTATTAATTCTTTTTTTTTATCCATTAATTCTATTCACGTTAAGATTAATTCATCTCTCAGCTACATTAATTCACCCTTTTTATTGCTTAATTCATCTTCCTTCAGATCTAAATTAACATTCTTTAACTTAACGTTTTGCCTTGACTGCATCAACTTTTGTCTAAGAGAATCTATTCTAATAAGTCTTTTTGGGCTAAAAATCCTTTATTTTCAACTCTTTTATTTCCAATTGGAGAACTTGTATCTCTTCTAATTTTGTAATAATTTCGCTTTTAACACTTGCAAGAGAAATTTCTTTTTGATTAATCTCATTTTTGAATTCTCTCACCTCATCTTCAAGCTGATATACACACTCTAAAAACCTTTTATTATTTTTTATTAATAGATCACATCTACTACTAAGCTGATTACCATAGCTTATAGCAATTTCTCAATCTCGATTGACACATGCAAGTTGGTTTTCAAGTTCAGTTTGACTGGATAGATACTGATTAGATAGTAAATCCTCAAGTTTATTATCAGATACAAGAGATGTCCCATTATTTATCTCCTTTAACGTATGCACATTTGCCATATATAAATTTATTTGAAAGCAAAAGAATCCCCCTAAAATAATTTTTTGACACATCTAAATATAATAATTAGCTAAGGTAACTATTTTTTTTTTCAAAAAGAAGTAAGAGTTAGAAATCAATATTAAACCAATAATAAACTAATATTTAACCAGTTTAAAACAAATATGATATTTAAAGCGTATATATCTTAAATTGATTTCTATTTGAATTAAGAGTAAATCATGTTACGTGACTAAGAAATTGGAATTCTTACATATATAAAACCAATATATTACTGATATCAGATCACGGTCAAACATATTGAGAATAAATTTTCTACAAATTTTTTATTGGTATCATATTGATCTCATTATTAGTAAACTATAAGTAAAAACAAACAGTCTGTACCCGTAAATTTTTTAGATCAGATGCTATCCGCTTGTCATCTGAATCTATTGAAGAAATTAGAAATGCTTAGAATAATATTTTAGATGCTCAATGTATTATGTGTAAAAAACATCATATAGGATCAATAACATATCAAAAAATTATTGATAATAAGAGACCTTCCGAACTAATAGAAGAATAGTGTAAAATTATAAATTCTATTAACATCTCTAGTCTGACTTTAGAAAATAACCAAGAATCTTTATAATCAGAAGATGTAAAGTAGGTCTCCCTAGAATCGCAGTGCAATGCTGATACTTCTTCCTCTTCTACTAATATACTAGAAAATATGACTATTCATACAGAAGATGCTAGTAAAAATTCTATTAATCTGAATATAGTAACTAATGAGCAAAAAGATAGGGTTAGTCAGAAAAAAAAGATTAGTACAAAATCAAAAAGCGAATCTTTTTCAGAAAAAAATGATACATTTAGAAGGGAATCAGATTTTAAAAAATTATTAGATATTATAGAAAAAATTGTTATGCATTCATCCTTATCTCTGTAAGCTGAGAGTATCTTTCCGCTAGAATTTTACCTGCATTTAATGCCATATCAAGCCATTTCTCAGTTTTTAATAGTTGTTCTTCAAGCTTTATGCACTTTTTTTAAGTTGTTCTCACTAGTTGGGCTAGAGGAGTTGATAGATACTTGATCTTACTTCTCTTTGAGCAGATTTTCAACTTCTGGAGTTTTGCTAAAAGTTAGGATAATGTAAGTTTTCCCATGTAATTTCATTTGAAATTGATTTTTATTTGGGTCAAGGATACCTTGAACTTTTCTAATCCATGTCATACTTAAATATAACATTAGTTTAGATTCTCTATTATCAATACAAATAAAATTTCCAGTAGCTGTAACAGTTTTACCATCCTTATCCTTTATACTGATTAGTATATTTGTAAACCATTTCAATGATTTAGTAATGTGTTTAGAGTTATCTTTTATTGCAAAGTCAGATAGCTTATCAGCTTTTCACCCAAAGGCATTAATTGTTACATCATTCGCTCTCCTAAACTCACTTGTACTATCTAAAAAAGAATTAGAGATCGTTAAATCATCTATTTTAGCATTCAGATATTGTAATGATGAAAACTACTCATCTGATTCTTTTTTCTGAACTGTATGAGACTGATACATTTTACGTATTGTTAGTGAAAGCTTTGGTAATAGCTTATCATATGTTTTAGGCTGGCTGGATTCTAGAGGTAACTTATTATTTAGTAATAGTTATTTTTTTTTCTGATGTATAATACCATGCATTGTCTATTTATCATAACTACTACTATTATCTTCATTATTATCAGAATCTGAAGGCGTATTTTGAAAATTTATAGGTAAAAGAGGCTTAAAATAAGACTGATTAAAATTAGATCATGCTATCTGTCTATTAGAACAATTGCCTTTACTATGATTAGTTTCTTCACAAATATCACATTTACATATATTTAGTTTCTTAAATTGAATTATTAGTTGATTTACAATATCACAAGTTTCATCTATTTCCTCCTCTACTCTATCAATTCTAGCAGAGATATTGCTTTGTTATGGATGAGGTCTTTGGAAAGGCTTTACAGGATAATCAGAGTCTAAATCTTTCTTGTTAACTATACCTAAGTCTTTAAGAATTCTACTACGTAATAATTTTTCATAACTTCCTCTATTTTTAATGTAGATGATAGATCTCTTAGCTGTCTAATAAGTTCAACAGTTTGTGAAGCCAATGCTTGTACTTTTGGAGCTATCTATGCTTAGAATTCAGCTTTCTGATTTTCTAATAAAGTTTGATATTCAGTTTTTTATTGAGCTAATGCGTTTTGAATTGCTTTTTGCATATCTTCTAAAGAAATTCTTTACTGTTGAAAAGCTGAAATAGGCGAGGGTTCATATATTTGCCAAGATGCTTAATTAGATATTAGCAGATTTAATATTTTATCTCTTTTATATCTAGCTATTCAGTGTAACTCTATCTCATAAAACTTTTTAGCTAATTTATCTAATGGCAAATATTCGCCATTCTCAGCCTTTTCAAGTCATAATAGTAGAGGGGCATCTAAGAACTTTCTACGTAATTCTTCAAGTCTATAGTTAACTCATTTATCTATTCGTACTATTTTTCTATATAATTCATCTATAGTCATGTCTCTCTTCGTGATTGTTTCATACATCATATCACGAAGCTTCTCTTTCACTATAGAAAAATGTGTTTTTAGCCACTATATGACTTGATCAAAATGAATACCAGCTATAACTACTATAGTACCATTGTTAGCATTTAGTGCATTAATAATAATGTTAATAGAACAACCACCAGCTATGCGTCATTCTTCATTTTAGGGATCTTTTACAGCTCTCAACTTGATTATTGCAGTTTCTGGTTGGCTAAAAACTTCATTCAATACTTGATTTCCTATTTGACCTACATTTCGCCTATTTATAGCTACTAAGTTAACCTATTCTGTATTATCAAGTAAGTTCGCTAATTCTCAATTCTGCTTTGTAATAATCTTTTTGTCAAACTATTCTAAGGCTTTTCCTCTTATACATTCTCTTAAATACCCTATTGATTGATCTTTTTCTGTTACTGAAGCTCCTGCATTATCTGCTAGGTCTACACCTTAGTTTTGTAAGTATAATCTAAGTTTTGCAAGAAAATCAAGGATATCATCACTCCAGTCAAAAAATGGTTGCAGTATTCCTGTCATGTTTATTTGATTTAGTGGATTATTCTATAATGCTAAAATTTGTCTCTGTAAATTTAAAATATTCTGGTTTCTTTGTCTAATCATTAGCTGAAAAACAAACTTTTCACATAGCAATTCACCAATGCAGGCTTATTTTCTTACCAAATTACCTATCATTATATTTACCTGATTTTGAGCATTAGTTTGATATTGATGAAGATCAGCAATAACCCTTTATTCTACCTTTCAGTAAGTTGCCTTCATATAATTTTATTATTATGCTCAACTTCTGCATCATATCGTCTTCTCTGCTCTCAGACTATCCTAATACAAATTATTTTTTTTTTGACGAATTTGCCTTATTGCCCTTTTTATTTGATCTATTAAAATATCTCTAACTATTGCTCTATTATTCAGATAACCATCTATAGCATTTGCTAGCTCAGTGATTGTTGCCATATTATCATCAGAATTATACAAGTCTGAAGAATTATCCCGCTCTAGAGAATTTTTTTGTGATGAGATAGTCTTGATCCAGTATTACAATTTTTCTATCTTCTCCTTCTTCTCAGATTCTACTAATTGCTTTTCTAAGTTAGAGATATACTTATTCTTATATTACACATCCTTTTTAGCTTGATATAACTGATTTTTTAGGCCAGAGAGTTTGAACCTCAGCTCTATTATCTCTTCTTTTAAAGTATTCTCAAGCCATTCTATTTCCTTATTAAGATCTTGAATTTCTTGCTCACTTCAGGCATATTCTCATTCTAGTTGATTAATTCATTTTTCATTCTGATAATTAATTTCTATTTCTGATTGCAATGCATTTCAAAGATATGAGTTATCCTCCTCTAACTCAGCTTTATATTCTTCACATATTCTTTTCTGCCTTAGATGAGATCTACGGAATGTCATTCTTTTTTTTTGTGATTATAAAAGAGAATGGGAGAACTGATTATTTATATCAATCTTCAGAAAGCTCGAGACTTAAATTAGGATCTTACTTTATAGAACTTTATTACAGACTTAAGAGATATTATCAGACTGCTGAAAAAATGCAAATGGTTTGTAAGAATGCCAGATATATGTTTGTTTTAGCTTTTATAAAAAATTGGCTTAACAAATAGGCCTTATATCAAATTCACAAGCCTCAACCTAAATATATTCCTCAAGTATCTTTTAGTAATATTACTGTATTTATGAAAGTTATTCAAGCTGATTTATGTTATATACCTTATGATCAAATTGAAAATGAAATCTATAAATTCGCACTTAATTATATAAATATTACTACTCATACTAAATGGTCTTATCTTTTAACTAAACGTGACTCTGTTAGTGTGACTAAAGGATTTGAGAAACCTTTTAAATCTTAAATATGTCTAATTGACTAATCTAATGTTAAAGTTTTAATGGTAGATAAAGGCGTTGAATTCTAAGGTAATGTTATAATATTAATAAATAAATATGGTATTCAAATTCAAATAACTAATTCTAAAGAATCTATGGGTATTACTAAGAGATTTAATCGTACACTATAAGAATGGGCATTCTTTATTTAAGATAGCATTGAAATAAGATTATTTCCTACTGAATACTGTCAAACTTGGGTAAAAGATCTTCCAATTTTTCTCATAAAGTTTGATAATTCTATGACTTGACTTCTAGGTATTTCTCCTGTTAAAGCTTAAAAAAAAGAGCATGTATTTGCTAAAGCCTCTAAGTCATAAAAAGGACCTATTAGTTTGATGAGCCTAGATTATCCTATGATGTCTTAGTTAAATATTTACTTAATCCTGGTGAATTAGAAGGTGGTAGAAGACATACAACTGATTGCAATTGGTCTTCTCAAGTTTATCATATTCACGAATCTTTAATACAAAAAAATCAGCCAGTCTTATATTGGCTAATAGATGATGAGAGCAATGGTCTAAAAAGATCCTTTATAAAAGAAGAATTGATGATTATTCCTGATACTGAGTTACCTTCCCAATGGGTCTTATCAAATTGACGATAAGAAGTTTTTTGCTTCATTATTGATATCTTCTTTCTTAATGAAATAATCTTTAGCTAATTTATAATATAACTTATATAAATCTATGATGGTATTAAGAATCTCCAAATCTCTTCCATACCAAGATTTGTAATTATCCATAATTTAATGATATTTGCACTCATTAGAAAATATTATTCAGGCTAAATATATTACATATTATTCAGGATCTTCTGACTGGTGCAATTTCTTAACTCTTTCTTTATAGCTTTACATGAATTTTCTGTTCTTGGGCTTTCTATAATATAGTCCTGCCTTTACTACATTTATTAATACTTGCTTAATCTGCTAAGAGGTGGACTTGACTTCAGGTAAAACTTCTTGGGTAGCTTGATTTTGATTGCTCATTATATATATATTGTTAGCATTGAAAATTGGCCCTAGAAAAATAATTTACAAAAAAGTTATTAGATTTAATTTTATATAGATCATATCTTGATTGACGTATTGCATTGGAAAATCATTTAATTTGAAGGATTTACAAAATTCACCTGATTTGTCTGTTTCCCCTATATTTTCTAAATAGTCTATTTATTCTGTTTACTCTATTTCGTCTGTAATTTCTTTAACATCTGTAATTTATTTTATTTATTTTTATTATTTTTATATTATTTTTATTATTTTATTATATTTTTATTGAGACATATATCTATATTTAGTTAATTTATAGCATAATAAGTAGTTAGCCGTAGCAAAGTCATTTTGTATAAATAGAATAGCTTTTTGCTTAAGTTATAAATGAACTCAATTGTAAGTTTCTGAACTCAGTTGTAAGTTTATTAACTCTTCTGCGAGTTTCAAGTTATAAATAAAGGAATCAATTTAAATCTATACAAATTACTTTTCCCTTCAACGTTATCCTTCACCTAGGATTATTGTGATATACTACACTAACTTGCTATTGAGTTCATCATTACGAGTTCGATTAAATATATCTTAAATTCTAAGACGTGATAAATTGCTGAGTTGATTTAAGTATAACAAATACCTATAGGACTTAAAAAAAATCCTAAGATCGGAAACTCTAACATGTAAAATCAGCTGTCACAGCCTTTCAACTTAGATATTAAGATAAATGAAAATAAACTCAGTAACAATATATATTTATTACTATACTATGTAAAGATTTCTTTAATTAAATTATTTCTACTTCTTTTCTTTATGATGCATTCCAATATTTTTCTTAACTAAACAATTGTATACATTTTGATAATAAATCTTTTTCAAATTATAGTATGAAAGCAGATTACATTTGCAATTATCTTCATAATTCTGGTAATATTTGTAGTAAAGCTTGCACTTGTCTTGAAGGTTGTTGATTACATTTTAAAGCTAAGAAGCGCCAGCTATGCTCTTTTTGTGATAAATCTACAAAGGTAGATAAACCTACAGAAATAGATAATAGTCTATGTAGCAATTGTAATAAGAGCAAATATCAGATTTATCATGTAAACAAGCTTCAGGATAAGACTAAACAATTAGATCAAGTATACTTTTCAGATAAGACTTAGAGAGTCGAGCCATTAAGATGCTTTGCAAGATGCATTGCATAAGACTTATTATATATGAGCTCTTTGTAATAGAAAGGGAGAAAACTACTAAAAAAATTTTTTTTTGCTTTATAAGCTAAATATTATTTTTTTTAATAAAATAAGTTCAAATTTAACATTAACTCAAAAAAAATTTTTTTGGTAGTTTCCTTCCTTTTTATTGTAAAGAGCCCATATACTTTAAAGGGTTAAGCTAGAAGGGTTTTTCAAATCAGATGCATTGAATAAGACTTAAAGGTGTAATTTTTCATATGACTTAGTAGGCTGAGCCAGAGGAGTTCTTTGAACCAGACGCGTTGCATGAGGTTTAACCTCTAACCACCTGAGGTTAGATTTTTGACCTTATGTTTGCGTAAAGGAAATGACTTTAGAAAGGTTTTCTGCATATTGAAAAAATATTAGTATATTAGAATATATTCTATAGCTTCTTAAACTATAGATTGGATAACAGCTAAATCTAACCTCTGATTTGTAAGTCTACCCTTTAACCCAATTTTTTATATCTGAGGTTAGATTTTTTGACCTTGAGTTTTGCATAATGCAAATGGTTTTAGAAAGATTTCCTGCATATTGAAAAATAATGATATACTAGAATATATTCTATAGCTTTTAAAATTATGAATTTGATAATTGCTAAATCTAACCTCTTTAAGGATAGACTTAGTATATAGATACTAAAGGTTAAACTTAGACCTTTGATTTCATTAATGAATCAGTTTTAGAATTAATTCTAGAATAACATAAATATTAGTATACATAGAAGGTTTGTAAAGACTCTATAAGCTTGACTTTGAACCTTTGGTTCTTGTCAATCTCACATCATCTCGAATCTAAACAGAATGGTATAATTTTTTAATATATTATTTGGAATTAAAATCAGGTTAGAAAGGTTATAAGAAATTGTTTTATTCTTGATATCCTGTAGGGTATTTTAATGTCAAATTTGATACCAAATATTTGGATAGCAGGAAAAGCTTAAATTTAGGCTAGAGTTTAAAATTCTATAATGAATTCTTATAGCTAGAAGGCTTTGAAAATAAGATTGAGACTCTTTTTGCGAATTTTGATCCCAGATCTCTCATTTTCACCCTACTTTATGACAAGCGTTAAGGATGCTAATCTCTTTTCTTTTTACATTAATAAATTACTCCTATTTATATAAAAATATATATGTATAATGATAAACCAAAGAAAATAAATAAAATATATAAATGAATAAAATAATAAAAATGAATAAAATAATTTAAATAAAATAAATGAATTAAATAAATAAATAATATCAATAATAATAATATAATAAAATCTATTTGCATAATAAATTAAACTACTAAATTTAGGAAATAAGATATGTAGATTATTTAATTATCTAATTTAACTATAATATTGCAAATCATTTTAATATAGCATAAAATTGATCATTCTTTTTCAACCTTACAGATTATTTTGCATATCATTTTTAGGTGTAACACTATCCTTATTCATAGTATATTATCTTTTTATAATAAAGAAGTAATTCTAAACCAAAATATCTTATTATAATTTATTTATTCCTATGCTAAAAATTGGAAGATAATAAATTCTCCTTCAATAGAAATCCTATGCGTTCTTCTTTCATCTTTATTCATCTGAATACTCTTAATAAATAAATTAAATTACCTTAAGGTACTATCTTTATTCACGATATATTATCTTTTCTAATAAGGATCTTTCTTATATAGAAATCCTAAACTAAAATACCTTGTTGTAGTTTATTTGTTCTTATGCTAGAAATTGGGAGATAATAAATTCTCTTTCAATAGAAATCCTATACATTCTTCTTTCATTTTTAATCATTTGAATACTCTCGATAAATTGATTGATTTATCTTAAAAGCATCATCCTTATTCACAATATATTGTCTTTTTCCAATAAGGACCTTTCTTACACAAAAATTCTAAACAAAAATGCCTTGTTGTAGTTTATTTATTCCTATGCTAGAAATTGTAAGATAATAAATCCTCCTTTAGTAGAAATCTTATACACTATTCTTTCATCTTTAATTATTTAAATCCTAAACCAAAATGCTTTATTATAAATTTTTTTGTTCCTATGCTAAAAATTGGAAACTAATAAATTCTTCTTCAGCAGAATCTTATATGCTCTTCTTTCATATTTAATTATTTGAATACTTTTAATAAATAAATTGATTTGCCTTAAAAGCATCATTCTTATCCATGATATCTTTTTTTCAATAAGGACCTTTCTTATACAGAATCCTAAACAAAAATGCCTTGTTCTTATTTTTATTCATTTCTATGCTAAATTTGTATTCAAATTTTATTATCACATATTTTGATTGAAAAATGTTATATAGTATATTTGTAGAGGGTTTTGCTTCTGTAAGGTTGTAAAAGTTACTTGATGTGTTATTAAAAGTAGTATTTTGGGAAACTAATGAATAACAATAATTCAAATATGACTTTTAGAACAAAACATAAATTACATAAACTTATATCATTAGATATTGTTATATCACATATGCATTTATTTATGTTTCCCTAAGTTCCTTTCTCAATTTACATTTTTCTGGGTAATTTAAGAAATTTGATAATGATATTCATTATAGATGTATTTATCTAAATAGGTATAAGTAAAATCAATTCACAAAATTTGAAAATAATTTAACAATAAGAAAGATATATGATAAATTACCTGATAGATTGGTAAAAACTGAAGTCTTAATATTGAATATTAGCTTTAAATATACATAAGATACCATTAGTCTTGTAAAAGAGTCATATTAATAATTAGGATCACTGTATTGAAATTAAAACTAAAAACACATCAAATTCTATAGTATATTCTAGTATATTCACTCACCTTGCAATGTTTTTTGAATCATTATCTAGAATTGGAGAACACTTTCAGAAGATATCTCATTCTTTTAAAAAAAAAACAGACATTAGTATAAATTAGATAATAACCCATCTTTTGAAACTATTGTATAACTAATGACTATAATAAGTTTGACAAACAGTTGGGATAAACCTAACTGATGACAATAATATGAAGTTTGTTTAAGGACGCTTGAATTCTATTTTTATCCATAAAAGTGAACTTAACTAGCTATTTAGGGTTTGTTAATATGTTACGTTATTAACGTTACTCTTTCCGTCGAATAAGTTAACTATGATTTGAAGTCAGGGAGGCAATAGCTATGACTTAAATCCAAT
>CAJVPP010002719.1:0-13733 GCA_910592005.1 Funneliformis mosseae
AGTAACATCTCTGTTCTCCAAGGATTCTTCAGGTTGTAAATTTGCATCGATTTTCTTTTCTTCGGTTTTATCAAATCTCCTAGGAATACCCCAAGGTCGATTTCACCAAATCCGGAATGTATTAATTTAAATTGAGTACCAAAGGTGGCTCTTTTATAAACATGATGAGAATTTAAACCGATTAAAAGATTCGGTCTAATGGTTTCATCAAAATTATAATAGTCTTTCATTAATTCTTCATAAGTTCCCAATCCATAAGTGAATAAGATAATGGTCCTCATTGGTGATAAACGATGAAAGTTCCTTTGATAATATTTACTAAATTCGTGAGATTTAATCGGTGACGATAAGTCTCCTGATAGGGCATGATTCGAGGATCAATAATTATACCCATGTATACATTCTGATTGATACTCTTTTGATATCTTAAAAATTCCTTTGTAACTTCAATTGAACGATTAAGTTTATCGAATTTACCTAAGGTTGTGGGGTTTCTTAAGAGTAAAGTGACCTAGTGCCCACGTTTTCGAAGAAAGTGTGCTATAAAAGAACCGCTATTACCAACTCCAAGTATATGCAAATGTTTCATTTTTACAAGGTAAATTGCTTGTTGAGAGAAAAGGAAGATTTTTGTAATTCACGTGATTCACGTGACAAACCTCTCCAAAAATTCTTTTTGGATAAAATTGGTTTTTTTTCATGTTATCGTGGATTTAAAATTCAAAGAAGATCTTCCTTTACTTCTACGATGATGTAATCATCTCTTTTAATTTTACTCCGTTGGCAGGTCGATCACGAAATGGTCGGCATTAGAGTACCGGTCAACATTAACAGTGGCTCCCAGTTAAAGTATAAGTTTTACTTAGGCACGGTGAATTATCACTTTTTGATCACGTCACTTGTTAGGATAACTATGCGTCACATTAAGCATATAAATCACGTGATCTGGTGGTGGGTTCTTTTTTGATGACTATTATAATTATATTTTTACTCTCAAATTCATATAAATATATGGTTTAAATTGAATTGATTAACAAGTCAAAAATAGACGTTCTGTTAACGTTACAATAAATTCGGGGGAAATATCTAAACTAAAAGTATATTATTCTTATATTTAAATTCAGCAAGGTCAATAGGACATATTGAACAGAATTAAAAAATATTATTACAAAATATATATTTTTGGTAGATAATATATATATATTTATTTATTTTCTCGGAAATTAAATTTTTTTGGGCCAACATTATTATTTTTTTTTATTATCAAAATTTGATAAAACGATTGATTAATCGAAAGTGATGGATAAACAGCGACATCATGATTTATTCTATATTCTTTCAAAGTCTTTTAATCACATAAAAAATCATTTGAGAAATTATTTCACCTTTTAAGATGAGATAAAATAACAACGAACTTAGAATTACGAGATAACAACTCTCGAAATCAACTTCTTAATTTTCTAAAAATTTGCATAATGTCTACAGTACAAACGCGACCTATTAAAGGGGAGCCTTATCCGCAACGACCTTACAAACATAGGTTTATATAGTACCAAAATTTGTTGATTTATAAAATTATGGGATTTAAAATTCTATATATATAGCTCAATTATCCATTTTCAGGTCATGTGACTGAAAACTAAATTTAATATCTAAAAACGCCTTCCAATAATCACTCCAAAAATTATTGTCAAAGAAAAGTTGAACGTAAAAGAGCCTTTCGCTCTAAGAAAATCAAGAGTTCAAGAACGACTTGAAGATAAAGAAAGAAGAAGTCTGCTGGTCGAAGAAAGGGTGTCACGTCTCGTATTAGATCAAGATACGAAAGAGAATTTCAGCATAGACATGCTAGAAGCAGAAAATTATCGTCAAAGGGAGCATCGTTGCAGCAGAAGTTATTTTACAAGGATTTGCAGGAGGGACGAGTATTGGTACCAGTTTGATGGTCTGGGTGGTGGTTGTGACTTTTGTTTTTGTTGGGCTTTCTTTTCAGTATTCTACTTCGTTGATGTTTCTTTGCCAACTATTAGATACAAACGATTGTGGCAAGAATAATTTAAAAGTTCCGATTTCTGCGAGCGATTTATGTTATAAATATATGGGTCGTTCGTTATCACGAGATACTTACAATTTTGCTAATCTTTACTAATTTTACCAAATTAGATAACAACTAATAGATTTCTTTCGGTTTCCTCCGTTACATATATTCGACAAGATCATAATTGCGTTTGAGATTTAATACATATATGACAAAATTAATCACATGATAGATTAACTTTTTGTTCTTGGACGTGCGTCGTTGGATTTTAATTAAATTTTTTTTTTTTGAACTTTGGAATTTATTATTATTTGGTGTAACATCACCAGTTACTCAAAATCATTGTAAGAAAAAAAAAGAAAAATAATTTCATTTCAATAAGTAAAATATGAAACCGTTACTTCCAATATATTCCTCGTTTCCTTTTAATGAGGTTGAATTCGAATTTGTCCAGGATATATCAATGATACGATAGGATAAACCGCCGATGAAGGTTTTTTCCAAGAAGTAACGGCCGGATATTTTTTATCATTAATCGAATAAGCCAAAGTTTTCTCATCCATGTCTAAATGAACGGTTACCTTATCACCTTGTGAATAGGTTTCTTTTCGTCGTATTTTACTATTATCATTCCAATAAATCCCAGCCGCACTAAAAACCCATCCACTACTTTGACGACCTGCGAATTCCTCTAAACTAAAATCTTCACTTGCGCAAATTCCAATATACATTCTTTTACAACTTTTATCAACGATCAGGTCCCATTCATATTTACCACAATTCTCGATTAAAATCGTACCTCGAACATTTTTTGCTGATTTACATGTGCTCAGCGCTCTCACTATCAATCCCTCTCCCTCAACCGCCATTTCTGATCCACATGCTGATTGATCCCAAATAAAGTTCAATTTCGATACGCTGGTTGTTGGAATAACTGAAGAGTTAATCTCATTTAATTGCAAATTTTTTGGATCCGTAGTCTCAGGATAAGTTTCATAAATTGGCTTTCCATTGATGGAAGGAAATAAATTGCTTTGTTCATCGGCGGTAAGTGATAAAGGTAAATTCATATTAAAATTATTCCTAGCATGAAATCTGTATATGTCAATAACTTTATCAGGCGTAATAAGGTTCAATGGTTCTATTATATCTGTCAAGAACTTTCCTTCAATACGTCGAATATTAATGAATTCAAGCAAGGGATTTATTATTTCAAATAATTGTGGACGAAAACGATGATACTCGGTATTATGTATGGTGACTTGATTGAAATCCCGTGTTTCGTTTGCTCTGTTCGGAATTGGCAAGTAATTGTCAAGTATTTCAACCGCTTTCTTGGAAATTTGATGCGCGGAATGGATAGTTATATATCGAAACACTTCATACTCTGTTGTCGCCAAAGATTTCCCGTTCTCCCTTGCGTACGACAAAAGAAATTTTAGAGCGGCGAAAGACAGTTGATTATATTCAATGGAGCTTATGGGTATTGACGATATATATTCGGCCAATATTTGAGAGAGAGGATTCTTTTCTGATAATGGTAACTTGACAAGAGCCCTTGATAATAATTCGGGCGTAAAATACGAATCGGTTGATTGCAAAAAGAAACCTATGATCCTGACAATATAATCCAAGAGACTATTTAATTGGAAGTAATCTGCCGCGTGATAAATGTCAATCACGTCTTCATTTCTCATCTCTTTAGCCGTATAAGAACCTGTGTATAAATAATTTAGTATAGCCTCCATAGCGTTGGATTTTATCTCGGGAAAATATATTTGATTATCATGACTTTCTTTCATCTTGCTGTAAAGAATACCATCAAAAACTTCGCATCTCGCTGCTAGTATCACCTTTGATGCATAAAAACTTCTTCCATCTTCACACAGAATAACAATATCACTATATTTTTGACAGTTGACTACCATCCTCAAATCTTTGGCTAATGAGAAGCCTTTGTAGTTGTCCACAGTTGTATAACTACGCAAAAAAAAAAAAAAAAAAATGATGAAAAAAATTATATATGTGCCAATATTAACAAAGTTTGAGAAGATGCATAAAACAGAAAAAATTAGAAACGGAAACTAACCTCATTTTAAGCAAGGTGAGCGGAAATATTTCTTTTTTGTTTGGTTTCGAATAGCGAAGGTAAAAAAAAAAAAAAAAATTAGTCAATCTGGACTTTTAGCTAAATCGAGTAAAAAAAAATGCATATCATGATTGAAATTTCCTATTTAAGATAATTATAAGAAAATTACAATATGGAATAAAATAAAATTTTAAAAAACTAAGGAATTTCGTACAAGTTTATTAACTTTAATAATAATTTTTTTTTTTATTCTAGACAACCTTTTACTTTGATTTGTAATAATAAATAAATTTACCAGTGATTAATAAAAATTTCGAACGTCTCGAACTTTTTTCGATAAAACTACTCTTCTAACATTACTCAAAGTAAATCCAAATTTCCGAGTTTTTTTTTTCATTTGATAAGCCTATCTCGAAACAATTCAATAATTTTCAAGAATGTGTCTAGTTTATGTCGAATTTCATAATTCATTCAACTTTCGAAATGAGTATTACGGTGAATTTTTTTTTAAATGTCAAAATCGATTTTTAACAAGATAATACTCCGAGAATCGATAAATTTCCTCAAATCGAAAGAGTAAACCTCCAATCACGACTTGGCAACATTCAACATGTTTATGTAATTATTTGCTGATAGGGAAGATCACATTTAGCAAAGAACTTAGAAGGTTAACATAAAATTTTCGGAATAACTTATATTGCACCGAAGATTGTTCTAGGGGATTGAGTATATGAACAGCAAGAAGTTTTTCCGCCTCGTTTTGGATTCAAATGTCAGGGTTTAGTCAGGGTAATAACCTTTCCCCCTTCTATTCAATTTTGTTTCAAACAACCCTACGCAGAAAAAAAAAAAAATAATTGATCACCTTTCAAATGTCATGGAGAATGCCAAGATGTTTCAAAATAACATTTTTCTTCAAGACATTACATTATCGATGTTGATGTAACAAGTAGATTATCAAAATAATACTTGGAGTTGTTTGTTGAAGAAATCATGGGTAACAATCATTTTTCATTTTTTTACTTGGTGAGTCATAAGAGTTGAGAAAGCTTACTAATTAAGTTATTGTCTTAAAAAGTAAAGTTCGATTTAAAGATCGCAACGAACGGATAAAGTTTTCTTTGTTCTCGAGATTATTGATTCCGCAGTAAATGATTTGTAATCACATGAAGCTTGAAATCGGCCAATCGATTGACGTCCTGCAGTAAGGTTTCTCAATGGCGCCAAACTAATTGCCAGTGGTGTAACCTACATCGGGATATAAAGAGCCAAGAAAATTTATTCCCAAAAATGAGTATAACTGTTTGAACTTTCTGACGATCGTACAGTACATACATTGGGTAAAAAATATTTAAGGAGGTCAATTTTTTTTTAAAAAAAATTCATATGCTCTTTGCTTTGCCTTGCTTTTCCTTTTTTTGTTTAAAAAAAAAAAATAATCGAAGCATTTTATTAACAAACTCATTTTTTCATTAGAACAAAAAAAAAAAAACAAAAAAAAGACTAAAATGACAAAAACATGTTCATTAGTTAAAGATCTTCGTAGGTTAATCAACCATCCGAAATATAGTGACATTGAAATTATTTGCGAAGATGGAACCAAATTATATGGATGTAAGGCAATTCTAGCAGCCAGATCCGAAGTATTCGATAGAATGTTTTATAACGGGATGAAAGAGAGCTACGAGAAACAAATAATCTTTCCTGAAATTGATTCTATATCCATGGCGATTGTCATCGAATTTTTATACACCGGATGTAACGTAAACAACCCGTTGACGAACGAAAATATCGTTGGAGCGTATCATGCAGCAGATTATCTTCAACTTTCTGATCTTCAAGAATTTATCATTGAAACTCTTAAAGAAACCTTAAATCAACGATTTTATGAGTGCATCGCACCCGAATTATTATCCAGAGCGATTGACAAAATGACGGAGTCGGCCGAAAATCCTTTTCTTACTTTACTGACAGAATCGGTAGCCAAAATTCCTTTAAATACCATTGATTATAGTAGACTTTCATTTACGGCCCTTCAATATTTATTATGTTATACTTTTGATAAGGAGAAACATTTTGCTACACCAGAATACGAAGTTTTAAGATTTGGCATAATTCAAGCGGCGTATCAAATCTCAAATGATGCGGCCATAACCCTTAAAAGCAGGATGCCAACTTTGGATAAGACGATGAACTTTTTAAAGTTTGATCCAAAATTAATTCACAATCATGATATCGCTCACCGTTCCGAGATTGTCGAACTAGTAACGAATTTGGTTGATTTCATTGATTTTAGACGTATTGATGGAAAGATTTTGACAGATATCATCGATCCATTAGAATTGATACCTTCCGATGTTATCGTCAGCGCATATCGCTTTTTGATTAGGAATAAGAAAAATTTACCCGCCATTAGAGGAATTCCTTACATCTGTGATAAATCGGGATTTGTTTGGGATAAACAAGCCAGTGGACCTCTATTGTCCGTTGGAAAGGATGGCGCGGTGGTTAAAGCTTTAAGGGGGTGCATATTACATCAAAATGTTAAAGCAAAGGTTGAAATATTTGATAGAGGTTATTATGAGTGGGACGTTATCATTGAAAGGAGCTGTACTTATGCGTGGATAGGGATCTGTTCACCCGAAAATTTTAGATACGAGGGTTTCGTTGGAGTTGAAGCAAACGGTTGGGTCTTTGGTTCAAATGGACAATGTTATAGCAATAATAATTGCATAAATTATGGCACAACTTTTGGAGAAGGTGATGTGATCACCGTTCACTTAGACATGGACAATCGAACTTGCGCATTTTCAATCAACGGCAAGAAATATCCTACAGTTACTTCTTGGACAAACCTCCCATCAAAAGTATATCCTATGGCATCTTTAAGATATCCTGGAAGGTTTCGTATTCGACTTCATGATTTATGATAAAATACTTTTTTTTTTTTAATATGAATTATAAGAAAATTTTCATTACTGAAAAAATTTGTTCAAAAACTTTTTTTTTTTTTTTTATTAACTATGTAAAATTATGTATATTATATAAAATTAAAGTTTTTTAGATTATTTTGTAATATAAGAAAATATTCCTTTATTCCTTTTAAGAATAACACTGATGTATCAAACGAGATTACCACTACCCCAACTGCGCGTTCAATTTTTTTCATACAACATTTAAATTCTTACCATATCTGGTAATTTTGTCCGCTTTGCGAGATAACTTTGAATGACTGAATGTAATTTAATTTATCCATTTTTAGGAATTATTTTCAAAAAACAAGAATGTATGTTTATACAATTTCTGTACGATTTTTGTATAGTTCAATATAAATTCTATTTCTTTGTTCTATTCAATTTCTGTATGTTTTTAATCACTAAAAAACTTTCCATTTGTAAAAAACTTTTCAATAAAACTGTACGATTCAAGTATGCATACCTGTATAACAAAAAAGTACGAAACTTGTATGATATTGTTCACTACATGAAATACATTTATCTTTTCATTCCTGTCTCATGAAAGAGGAAAAAAAAAAAAAATTGTAAAACGAAAATGGATTAGATTCATTATCATAGGCAGCAAATTACAAAAGAAAAAAAAAAATTTCATAAAGTTTTCTTGGAAAAATTAACAACCTTGATTTTATTGAGTTTTAAAATTTTTTTGATTTGGGATTAAAAAGATTTATTTATGGTTGATATTTATACAATCGAAATCGAAAGTTCACGATAACACGATTCAATATTTCAATTCTTCGATGACTGTGGCTCTTAACATAAGCAAGAAAAAATGTAAGTGAATTGATGGAACATAACGTGTGATTTGTGTTCAATTCAATCATTACAAAAATGATGATTTCTTTTATTTAATTACAAGTAATTGTTGGTGTAAGTGCAGCAATGAACCCAATTTTATTTCATTGTTTTATAAATAAAGATTTCTGATCTTTGAGTTAATAAGTTCATCTATTTCGTTGTGAACATAAATATCCTTAAGTCGTCGCTACATTATACATAAATTATTTTATTATAAAAGCCAAATTAAGATTTTTTTTTTTTTTTTTAAAAAAAAAAAAATAAAAGTTGGAGAAATTCTTGAAATATCACAATTAAACAAAAAGAAACTTAACAGCAGATTTTATTTTAATTTAATAACGTACATTTAATTTTCAATAGACTAGCATAATGAATTTGTTTTTGGTTGCTGCGTCAGCCTAATGCTTGCATACAAATTAATATAATGCAGGTATTGCACGCATTGAGCATGATTACATTCAAAGTGAAAACAATATTCCGAATTTTTGTAAAAAAAAAAAAAAAAAAAAATTAAAAAGTAATTCTCTCGGTCGGGGAATTGAACCCCGGTCTCCCGCGGTCTGGATGTCCTGACAGGCGGGGATACTAACCACTATACTAACCGAGACTTCGATTATGAGTAGCAAAAGATTTTAAAATACTTAAAAATTTCATATTACATTTAGCGTCGTTATTTTTGGTTGAAAAATATTTTTTTTTTTTTTTTGCAAATCTTTCCAAATATGCAAGTAAAAAGTAAAAAATCGATTTGATTTAGCGAAATTATTATCATCTTTTGCTTTTCTTTTTACTTTTTCTCTTTCTTTTCTTTCTTTTCCTTTTTCGTTCTTTCATTATTTATTTATTTTTTTTTTCTCTCGTTTTAAAAAAAAAAAGATGAATGGCAGCCTTCGCGACATGCAGCAGATCAACTTTATTCATTACGTGTGTATCAAAACAAATGTCTCACTAAAATGCATGATGATAATCACGGGATGCAAATAACACAGGATGTTTGAAAATCCATGCCAAGTTTATTGCGCCACCTCTTATTATTTGGCATAAAGAAATATGTAATCAAATGCACGATTTATTTTAATTAAATCTTTTATAACAATTACACAAACTATTACATATACATTTAATAAAAAGATCCATGTGCTATCTGGAAATATGGCGCAGTAAACAAGTGTGGTCACGTGCATGATTATTACAGACCTTTGAAAGAATTTTTTTTTTTTGAATAATTACCATTATAGAATTACCAATAATATGAGAGTTGACGAATTGTTTAGAACTTGCTGAATCTATTTGAGAAATGTAAGGTTATGCGACAAGTGATGTAATGCGATGTGTTAATAAAATTAAACCAAAAAGATTTTCATTTTAACGGTAAGGCACAGAAGACGTGTTTGACAATTGTCAATTTGAAATGTGTCACATACAATAATAATTTTTTCTATTACAAAAAATACAGGTGCATATTTTGCAATATTTAAAAGCATACTTGTAAATGACTTATATCAATAAAGCTTTCTGCAGATATTTTCAATAGCGATCTCAGAAAAGGCCTTGCCCAATCACTTTTTAATTAATACTCGATGATTTGTGATATTTTTGACTTTTCATCCTTAACGAACGCTCACCTTCAAACATTGAATTTGTTTTCTGACTTTTCTGAGAAATGTTCAATGAAAATTTGATTTTACATACTTTGATATATTTCAACAATTCGTTTTACATTATGCCTTAATTCCATATCGGTAATTTGTATCGGTATCATCTATCCGTTTAATCCTATTGTTTTACTTGGCAACGAACGTTCAGCTGATTTTCAGGGTGAGTGTATCACAATTTCATTTAATCTATAAACCTTATCTTTTGCATCGAAGTTATCAGAAATAGAAAGTTACCGTCACTAACTATCGCTTCATGCACAATGATTGTAGATATTAAAATCGATTTCCAAGGTTCTATTGTTTTGAAACGCGATAATGCGCGACTCAATAAAAAAAAGGTTACAACTATGAATGAATGAGTTGATTAAAATAAAGTTTAGATCATGAGGTCATTATAGATGTCTCGATTTTTTTTCCCGTTATTGTGGCGTGGATAACGTAATTCCGATCCGGTTTTGAACTTTCAATTATAACTTTACCCATTCATGAGTTGTTGATATCGAAATGTTGAATGATTCATGGCAAGACACCTTTGAAAACTTCAATTTATATAATAAATATAAAACCCTTAAACCCGACGAAGATTATAACGAAAAACATAATTCTTTTTTCTGGCTGGTCCGCGTGATCATTTCGTAACTAGTCTCTTTCTGGCTAGTTTTTGTTAAACTGTCTCCTTTAGAATATACATCTTGTGGTTAGCAAATGATTGCATAAATCTTGATCAATTAACATCAAGAATATTTCTTAGAAATTGATCCATTGATGCTATTCGCCAGCACGCCAGCATAATCCAATGATTATGCAATTGATTGTAAACTAGGCTCATTTGAGACATATTGAGTTTTCTTTCTTTTTTTTTTTTTATTTCACCTTTAAGAGTCCGATTCGTTTGCACATTCTTGATTTTTTTATTTAAAAGTGTTTCAATTTGTTAAATCGAATAATTTTGTCATCATAGATATTTATTCGAGGGAGTCTTTCTTTCATTTTTACCCTTATCATGACATTAAAAAAATGGAGCAATTGGCATTTTGGTGTGTAATGATGATATTCTATCAGAAACTCTAATTGTGTATAAAAATTCCGTTTATGTTTTTAAATTGAATGTATCACGCACGTATTGATCTAAATAAAATTTCTTTTCATCAAAAAGTACGTAAAAACGTATCGATCTAATTAAACGGAAACCGCAAAGTCCATCTCAAATGGAATAATGTAATCGCCGGTAAGTTTAACTTTAAAGAAGTCTTTTTTTTTATTTTCTATAATTTTTTTTTTTTTTTTTTTTTTTTTTTATTGTGTCGAGAATCTTAAAGTAGATTTGGTTTATTGATTATAGGTACCATGTTATTACTCCCATTTTTTTCAATGTGCTAACTTTTCTACATTATAATCCTATTTTTAGGAAATATCTGTTGATGATATCTTAAAATTTTATAGATAGTTGCATCGCGTAAAAAAGAGACTAGGTCACAAGCTTTTTTTTTGAAAAACTATGCTTCACCTCGAATATAAGAAAATAAGTTTCGTTCTGGAATGAGCAATCATTGATTGAATTAAAATTTTCATTCCTTTTATATGAACCATTTAAATTATTAAGATTATATTTAATAAGTGATTTCTTTTGATGTACAGTAATAAGATTTTATAATTTAATTAGCGATTCGTTAATTATTGGTCATTTTTTAACGAACGTTTTTATTTCAAAAAATTAATGTAATTAGAAATTATTAAATTCCAAAGCTAAAATAAACTCGAAACAATTTTTAATATATTTCCTTTAATTTGAAAGTATAAATTTCGAGATTTGCTAATTGATTAAGTACTTGGATAAAAATAATAAAAATAAAAAAAAAAAAGATCCGGTATTAAATAAAATTTTTGTATACGTGTCTCATAATTATGTAATATTTTTTTCACTCACCCTTATATATCATCAGTTACCGAATGATCGGATAAATCACTGCCAGTTATTGGATCGGATAAATAATTTGCCATATACGCCAATCATTTTGGAATATACTTTATTTTCTAACAAAAGTTTTTCAATAAATTTATTTTTAATTTTTTAAATTCCTTTTTATTTATTTGAAAAGCTTTTATGCAAATTGAATTTAAAACATTTTAATTATTATAAATAAACTAAAAGAGAAGCTAGAATGCTAAACTTTTTTAAAATATATACAGAATACATAAAAGTATATATTATCAAATTCAAATTATTAAATTTAAATTTCTAATTTACTATAGTAAGAAAATTATTTTATTAAAATAAAAAAATAAAAATCATAAACTTAATTTATTATCTAATAAAATTTGTATTATTAATCAAATAAGATATTTTATTTATATTTAAATCATTTTTTTAATTTATATTTATTAAATTAGTAAGGAACACTCTTATAAGAGTATTACCTACTTACATTATAATATTATCTACTTATGATATTCACTTGATTTTATTGCTCTATAGCTTTTTTATTGCTTTGTTATTATTTGCTTAATTTTATTACTCTATTCTCTTCTTATTACCTTCTTACTATCTGCTTGTTTTCATTGCTCTATGAGCTTTTTGTGACTATGTTACTATGTCAGTATCATCTATCAAGAAAACCTTCTTTCAGCTTAGAATTCTTAAAGAACCTATCCCTGCATTGGATTATATAAAATAGATATAGTAGTGTTTTGAAAATGTAAAGGTGAGGCTATTCGCTTATTTTTATTGCTTTATAATCTTTTTATGGCAAGATGCTAGGTTGATATTTATTGCTAAAAATCATGTTGTGATCAGGAAAAAATATGTATTTTTGGCTAAGGACCTTGGCTGAAATTTGCGATTAGATTTATGCTATTTTAAGCTCATTTAAATGAGGACATTAAGAGCTTTTTAATAATGCTAAGATCGCATAGATTGGGTACCTGAATGCTGAGTTATTGTATTTCAAAGTTTTGAAAAAAATATGGAATAGTACTAGCTGAAATTAATGAAATTTATTGTATCTTACTAATGTTAATCACGTATTTCAGTTTCTCACCAATTCTAGACACTTTCTCGTCACTTTTAAGTAACTTTTGAGTAATTTTTGAGGGCCTGGTTTGGTTGTCAGTTGATTAAAGAATCAGAGATATAATTTGTATTATATTGATCAGCCTATATATTTTCCTTCTTGATTGTCATCTCTTAATTGCTGAATGAGATATGAAATGCTAAATTTGTAATCCATCCATTTGCTAAAGATGTATTGCAATCCATTCACCCACTTTTTGATTGCTAATCAGGCACATGCAAAGTGCCAGTATTATGCTATTTTTACAAATCTGCCTTTTGTGACCCTTTTGATTATTGAAGATGAGATATGAAGTGTCAAATTAGTTCAGACTATATTGTTTTATACCTTTTTTTTGTGTATTTTCCTGAACTTTTCTGCCTTCCCGATCTCTTTTCTGTTTATTGACGATAGACTACTCAAGTGAAATTTCTCTTTTCTTTTTTATATATAATTCTGCTTGAGTGAATTACCATAAACTTATTTATTTTTGTCTTTAGCTCTTATTTCTGTATAATTACTACCTTATCTGAGTGTCTTTAGCTGATTACTTTAGAATATTATCGCATTTATAGGCTACTCAAATATAATTTTAGTATAATTTAGTATAATTTAATATATTTATTGTATACTTTTGCTAATAATCAGATTGGAGGTCAACTTTACATACTTTTTATTTCATTTTTGAATCATACATATTACATTTTTTATTTTAAACTTTTCAAGTTTCTTTGTTATTTTATACTACTTTCTTGTATATATATATACTTCTTATGCAAAAAATGCTAGGCCTCACCTACTTGTTTATTCTGAACTACTTGTAAAGGTGTAGGCGAAACCAAAATCTTAAGGTCGAAACGTTTCGGCTTTCAAGAACTAAAATCCAAAACTTTCTGATAATCTGAAACTATGATGAAATTGGCAAAACTGGCAAAACTAGTGAAACTAGACGAAACTAGCGAAACCTTCCGAAACTAGTTAGCCAATCAAAATAAATGCTGATTTTAACCTTTAATACTATTTAAAACTAATCTGTGCTAATTAATCAATAAATTAATTAAAGTTGCTATGCTAATTAATGCG
>CAJVPP010002720.1:0-13733 GCA_910592005.1 Funneliformis mosseae
GTATTCATTTTTTTTTGTATATTATCATTTTTAGAAGTCCCAGGTCGTGACATCGTTGACGAGCTAATAGGGATGGTTGGCCTCCTCTCATGAAGATTTATTGGCAGGGTGAGTATCTCACTGGGTTATTTGTCGAGTCGTTGTGCATCTGAAGCTACGCTGCCACTAGGTGTAAATATCGGGGAAATTGAAAGCTCTTCGTGGCCACGGTTCTAACCGTGAACGTTCTTCCCTGTTTCCGACGGTCTTGTGTGACGGACGCTCAGATCTTGGTGAATAGGATGCACGAATTAACGTATCGACTTAATTCTTAATGATGATGACGCAAGTATTCATTTTTTTTTGTATATTATCATTTTTAGAAGTCCCAGGTCGTGACATCGTTGACGAGCTAATAGGGATGGTGGCCCCTCTCAAGAAGGTTTATTGATAGGGTGAGTATCTCACTGGGTTATTTGTCGAGTCGTTGTGCATCTGAAGCTACGCTGCCACTAGGTATAAAATATCGGGGGAATTGAAAGCTCTTCGTGGCCACGGTTTTAACCGTGAACGTTCTTCCCTGTTTCCGACGGTCTTGTGTGACGGACGCTCAGATTTTGGTGAATAGGATGCACGAATTAACGTATCGACTTAATTCTTAATGATGATGAACGCAATACTCATTTTTTTTTTTTTGTATATTATTATTTAGTCATCCTTATGAATTTTCGATAAAGATGAAACGTACCCAACCGCACCGTCGTTTATGAGCTAATAGGGTCAAGTGATACATACATCTTAGTGGCTCCCTCTAAAATTTGTCGATAGATTAATTTTTCCTGTTTCTTTTTTATATAAATATATATTTTTTGTATTTTTTTTTTATTTGCATTTTATAAAGCATTTTTTATTCGTTAATACCAAAAAAAAACAATTTTTTCATTTGTGGTTGAGATTAATTCGAAAGTTTGTTAATTAATTGATCTTGGTTTTGTTGCAGAGTTTTAATCAATGATAAAATTGAGAATTGAACACTTACTCTGAAATCACTTTTATTTGATCGTTAAAAATTCTGATTTCGATTCCTGTGATAATTATTTATTGTATAACAGAATCAATTTTAACCAATTTTTTTTTTTAATTTTTTTTTTTATCCATTGCTTTTGAAATAGAGAAGACGGAGAATTTGTAATCCAAACTTGCTTGGCAAGTGTCTATTTCATATAGTTTTGCTTAGTGCGTCTGTTTTTTTCTGCATTCTCACATTATATGCTTAATAGCGAATTTTCAGATTGATCACCATCTTTGCAGAATTCATTTTGTAATAGAAAAAGGAGATCTAAATTTTGGGCAAATTTTTTTAACCATTTTTAGATAATCACTATTTTCTATATAAACTTATAATCTTTAGCTTTTATATTATAATATAAGTTAAATTATACTTTATTATAAATTTTATAATTATTAAATTTATTAAAATATATTTTTTTATTATTAGATTTGAAAATTTAAATGAATCATCTTTTGTTTAAAACGTGACATAATAAATGAAAATCTTATATAACCAAAAAGTTTTCATTTTAATTTTTATGTATTACTTTAATGATAATCCTTTTTTATAATATCTTTTTTATCTTAACCTTTTATATAAAATATAAAACAATTTTGCTTACAACATTATTTGTTAATTAATAACATGTTAAAAATTATTTATTAAAAAATAATATTTTTATAATCAAAGTTATGATATTTTTAAGTAAATTTTAAAATTTATTATATTAATTATTAACTTTTTATATTAATTTAATTAAAAAATTTTAAATTTTTTTAGTAAAAGTATTTTGTTATAAAGGTTAAAATTTATTATTTTATTTATTATAAAATTAATAATGTATTTTAAAAAAATTATAATTTAATATATTTATTTAAAATTTTTTTAAAAATTTTTAAAATATTAATTCAAATATTAAATATAATTTAAATTTAATTAATCTATAATTTAATTTATTAAAATCTAAATTTATTAATATCAGATATTTAATGAATCTGATAAACCTTTATTTTTTTTCAAATTTAACTAATGTATTTTAGAAACTTTATGTAATTTTTATTTATAAAAACACTAAATTAAAGGTCTAGTTGAAACCTTAAAATCTTACATCACAGATAAGATTTTTGTTAGTTAATTTTTTAAAAAAATAACTTTTGATAGGACAATCTGAAATCTTGAAATATTAAACTGATTAAAAATAAGTTTATTTATATAAATTTGTTAGTAATTTCTATTTATTATATTTTTTTTTAAAAAAAATTATACTATTTATCAATTTGAAAGTTTTGATAAAACTTTAGAAATTTTAATTAAAAATAAGTTTTAATAGAGTAAAATATTTTATTTTTTTTTAAACTTATTAAAAACATATTTTTATAAAATGGTTTAAATTCTTAAAATTTTAAATTAAAATCAAATTATAGATAAATTTTAATAAATAAATCTATTAGTAAGTTTTTTAATTTAAAAAAACTTATTAATCTGAATTAAAATGAAGGATTATATAATACTATGCAAAATGATAAAAAATGTCTTATTATCTGTTTACTTGATTGTTAAATTAATGTAGATTAGCTAATTACATATATAAATTATTACATATAGATTCATGCATTTATTGATCTTTCTTATATTAGTAAAAAATTTGCTTTAAACTTAATAACAGTTTCCATTTTTTTAGTAGAATTTATTTTTATAGGATGATTTGAAATATTAAGAAATAAATTCTAATAGAATAGTTCATGAATAATTTTTTTTTAAAAAATTAAAAAAAAATTAAAATTAATTTATCTTTATAGACTAATTCAAAATTTATAAACTTTAAAATCCTTGATTAGAAATAATTCATTATAAATTTTTTCTTCTTTTTTTTACCTGACTATATTTTTTAGAAAAATGAAAAATATATTATTTATAAAATTTTATTTATTTTACATATATAAAATATTTAAAAGTTAGATAAATATAACAAATACAGTAATAACAAAAAATAATAACAATTTTTTTTTTTTTAGATTTTAAACCTGATCACTTTTTTTTTAAAATAAAAATAAAATTATGATATAATAATAAAAAATAATTTTTTTGATACAAAAATCTAAAATGATTCTAAAAAATCTCTTTAAATATTAAAAATTATTTTATATAGTATAAACTTATTATAAATATACATGTAAACTTAAATAAATAAATTTCTCTTTTTGACTGCTATTTATTCTGAAATTATTTATTTTCTATATATAAAAATAAAATTTCACTTTAGTACAAATAAATTTGAATCCTATTTAATTTTCATTCTGAATACACATAAACTACAAATAAATTGCTTTTGTATAACATGTTATACTATAAATAAAAATGTATATTCTTCTTCAAAAAATATCTGATCACCTAATTTTTATGATATTTTATATTAATATCTTATTAACTATAAATATTAGAATAATGATTTATAATTATATATTAATTTTTTGGGATTTAATAAATATTTCAAACAGAATTAAATATTTAATTAATAAGTCTAATTTTGTAAAAATCATTGATTTACATCTATAATTAACATGTAGTAAATTTTTGATTATTAAACAAAATTTTAATTAAGCTAGTTATAATAAAACCCATATTATATATTATTGCCTTACTTTAGAAAAACTAGTATACCAAATTTTATAAAGATCTGATCAAAAATTATTAAGATATTAAACTTAAAATCTAGCTATTTACATATAAAAAAATTATTTTTGATAATTTATATGTAAATTACTAATTACTAATCTTTGAAGTTCAATTTCTTAGCAATTATTAATTGAATCTTTATAAAATTTGATATATTAATTCTACTAAAATAAGTTAATCATATATATAAAAGATTTTATTGTAGTTAATTTAGTTATGATTTTATTCATAATTAAAATTTATTAAGTAATAATTACAGATGTAGATCACTAATTTGTATAAAATTAGACTTATTAATCAGATATCAAAATATATTTAAAATATTTATTAAATCTCAGAAATTAATATAAAATTATAAATTTTCATATTATTATTTATACAGTAGCTACCAAAATAAACGCAAGTGTGATTGGTTACCTTTGAACAGTTATAACTCATCAACCACAAATGCTAGAAATATGATCTTATATTTTAAAGTCCAAATCTTAAAGAATATTCTGGCAAAATCTAGTATCAAGTTAATAATTCCAAATTTTGAGTAACTTAGCAATCTATATCAAAATTTATTACATAGTAAAGTTCAGATATAAAAAATTTTTTAAGCATACTAGCTACTACAAAACTGATACTAGATTCTGATTCTTCTCAATATAGTGATTTTAACAAACTAAATTTTGTGAGAATCAAACCAGCTGATCAGGATTTATCATGCAGCAAAGATCAGCAAATCATTATATAAAAGAGGTTTGGTGAAACTGATAAAAATTGATAAGCCTATCAAATATAACATATATGCCAAATATGCCAAATCTGCCATATCTGCTAAATAAAACACACATAATATTTATTATATTTCTATTATTTATATCACTATTATCATTTATATCATATTTAACATAATTAGTATATTTGTTAGCTTTGTTATTATTATCAATAGTATCATAAATATCATAAATTTTCTTTAATTATATTTTTCCTATATAAAGGGCATGAAAATGCCTTGGAAAAAGGAAAGATTCTAACAAGATCCCAACATTATATTTAATATACATTTAATAACAATAATAAACAATCTTAATATTTCGCAAACATAAACTTATAATTTTATTCTTATTAACTAAATAAACTCTCTAATAAATAGCATGTCAAGTTGATTGGATTTAAATCATAGCTATTGTCTCCCTAACTTCAAATCATAGTTAACTTTTTTGACAGAAAAGAGTAACGTTAATATCAGCTACTTTTTATATAATAATTTGCTGATCTTTGCTGCATGATAATTTCTGATTAGCTAGTCCAATTTCTATAAAATTTAGTTTGTTAGAATTGCTGCATCAAGGAGAATCAAAATCCAGTATCAGTTTTGAATAGCTAGTATGCTTAAAAAATTTTCTATACCTGAACTTTACTATGTAATAAATTTTGATGTAGATTGCTAAGTTACTCAAAATTTAGAATTATTAACTTAATACTAGATTTCACCAGAATATTCTTCAAGATTTGGGCTTTAAAACAAGTATAAGATTATGTTTCTAGCATTTGTGATTAATGAGTTATAACTATTCAAAAGTAACCAATCACATTTGCATTTCTTTTGGTAGTCACTATAGCTAATAAAATATTAATATAAAATATTAAAAAGTTAAGTGATTAGATATTTTTAGAAGTGAAGATATATAAAATAATGATTTAGATAAATGACATTAGTAAAAAGATATATAATTTAAAATAAGTTTTTATTTCACAAAAAAGATAAATTAATTATGAATGTTAGTGAATAACTAATCTAATTATTTACATAAAAAGGATAATTTATATTAATAATATATATATATAAGTAAGTATAGTAAGTATATATATCTTTTTATAGTATACTATAGCATATTACATATAGTTCCTGATAAAAAGAATGGTGAAAAGTTTTTTTTAAATAATAAAAGATTTTAATAATAACTTTCAAAAATTTTTTTATTCTCAAATGCTTTTGATTAAGAAAATATATACTCAAAAAATTAAAATGTAAAAAGTATTCTCCTTCACTATTAATCTAAATTTAAATATAAGTTAAAAAACTAAAAAATTAGAAAGTTGGCCTTTCTTTGTATTAATTTAACTTCATGCTTTTTATTTTTTACTTCTTTAGTTAAAATATATTATTTCTACAGTCAACTCTTGTTATAACGAACTCTATATCCTAGACCTTAACTTCGCTATAAGGCTATAGTGAAGATTTTAAGAGATTTGATTGGCCAATTTGCTATAACAAGAGTATTTTTATTATATTTATTCAAAAAATTCGTTATATTAAGAGTTCGCTATATCAAGAGTTGATTGTATTTTATTACAAATTAAATTAAATAAATTTTATTAATAAAATATTTAAAATATAGGATGTAAGTATTTTCTTAATAATTTATATAATTATAAATTTAATTATAATTTAAAATTATTATAATATATAGTTTGTAAGTATTTAAATAAATAATTCATATTAATTTATATAATATAAAATATTTAAATTATTTATTTCTAAAAAATCTTAATTTAGATTGTAAAATTTTTTATAAATTTTTTATAATTAATTTTATTTTAATATATCTAAAATTTAACAAAATTTTTTAAATATATTTAATTTAGATTGTAAGTTATTTTTATTAATTATTAATATTAATATTTTATTATCATTTATATTATTATTTAAATTAAATTAAATTAATATATCTTAAAAAATTATTACATTTTATAGATCGTAAGTAATTTATTTTAATTATTTATATTAAATTTATATTATTAATATTATTTAATATTATAATTAATTATAATAAAATTTTATTTAATTAAAATATTTATTTAATAATATAATATTATTTAGCTCGTAAATTATTTTTATATTTTTATTTTATTTTTATAATAATATAAACCTAATTAATTTATTTAAAAAATATTTAATAAATAATAATAATATAGTTAGTAAGTAACTATTATTAATTATATATTTTTAATTATATATTTTATAATTTATAAATAATAAAATTTTTATTAAATAAAATTTAAAAATTAAAATTATAGAAAGTAAGTTATATTATTATTTTTTTTAATTATACTTTTATTTTAATACAAATTATAAATAAAAATATATTTTTTTTTAATAATTTAGATGGTAAGATCTATAAATTAATAAATTTAGTTATATATAATATATTTTATTAACTAATATTTATTTAAAATAACTTATAATAAATTAGAATGTAAGTTATTTTTAATTAATTTATTTATAATTTATATTTAACTAAATTTATTTAAACTTATAATATAATATAGATCGTAAGTATTTTTTATTAATTATTTATATTTGTTATATTTTTTATTATAATTTAATATTATATTTATTAATTTATTTACTAATATTTTATATTTATCATATCACAAATTAAAATTTAATTTTAATTTTATTATATTTTTTATTTTATTTTTATAATATAAAATAGCTCGTAAGTTTATTATAATTTAATTAAATAAATAAATAATTTTATATAATATTTATATTTTAATTTAAATTTAAATTTTTTATTAAAAAATAATTTATAATTAATAATATATTAGTTGGTAAGTCACCTTATTAATTATTATATTTAATTATATTTTGAATATTATTTATACTAAATTAAAATTTTACTTTAAATATATTTAATAATTAATATTTATAGGAAGTAAGTAATTATTTATATGTAATATTAAATATTAAATAATTTTATTAATTTATTATAAAAATATTATAATATTTTATAGCTTGTAAGTTATTTTTATTAATTATTTATATTTTATTTAAAATATTATTAATAAAATCAAATTATAAGATAAATAAATTATATAAAAGATTATTAAAAAAATTAGATTTTAAAAATTTTATAATTAAATTAAAAGCTTAAATTTAATAATATATAGAACTTGATTTTTAACAAACATTTATATAATTTATAATATAATTTACTTATGATATTTCTATTTATTTCTATTTTTACTATAATATTAATTAACTAAATTAATTTATTTAATATTATTTAGCTCGTAAATTAATTTTATTAATATTTATTAATATTATTTTTATTAATTAATTAATGTTAATTGAATTTTAATAATTATTATAATATTATAAAGCTCGTAAGTAATTTTTATTAATTATTTACTTAATTTTTACTTTAAATTTCTAATAAAAATATTTATATTATATAGCTTGTAAGTTATTTTATTAATTATTTATATTAATTATACTTTATAATTATTTGAACTTAATATAATTTTTTATTTAAAAAATAAATATATAATAGCTAGTAAGTTATTTTATTAATTATTTATTTTATTGTAATTTAAATTTAATTAATTTTATTTTAATAATTAAAATTATAGAATGTAAGTTATTTTAATTAAATTTTTTAAATTTTTTAAATTTATATATATTTTAAATTTAATTATATTATTTTTTTATATTATTAATATTTAACATTATAGTATGTAAGTTATTTTTTATAATTTTTTATTATAATGATATATATTTTTTTATAATTTAAATATATTTAATAATTAATTATATAATAGATTGTAAGTAATTTTTTATATTTAATTGTATTATTATTATAATTTATATTTAATTAATAATTAAATAAATATAATATAATAGATGGAAAGTAAATTTATTAATTATTTATATTTATTATAATTTTTAAAATAAATTAAACTTATTTGAATTTTATTTAAAATACTTAATAAATTTAGATGGTAAGTTATTTCTATTAATTATTCATATTTAATTTACAATAAATAAATTTATTAAAAATATATTTTAACAATTTAGATGGTAAAGTATATTATTATTTATTATTATTTAATTATATTTTTATTATAATTTAAATTTAATTTAAAATTTTGTTTTAAAATAATATTTAATATTAGAATGTAAGTTAATAGTTATTTTATTTAACTAAGTTATTTATTATAAATTGATTCAAATAAATCATTAATTAAATAATTATTAAATGATAAAATTATAGTTGGTATGTTATTTTATTATAATTTTATATAATTTTTATTATTTTTATTATTTAATTTATAATAAAAATTCTTTGATTATAAATTTAATATTAAAAATTATTAATATAATGTAAGTTATTTAATTTTGATTATTTATTATATATATATATAATTTTTAAAAATTGACTATTTTTATTAAATATATTTAGTATAGATTTTGAAAAGAATATTGAAATAGATGAATTAGGATATTTTTATGAGGATGGATTAAAAATACAAATGGAAAAAAATAAAGCTTTTTTCTGGTATGAAAAAGCAGCAGAAAATGGTAATAAATTTGCACAATATAAATTAGGTTTATATTATTTATATGAATGGATAAATGATGAAAATCATAAATTTAAAGCATTTAAATGGTTTAAAAAATCAGCTGAACAAAATCAAAGTGATGCACAAAATTATTTAGGATATTTTTATGAAAATGGTATAGTAATACAAAAAGATATAAAAGCAGCTTATTTTTGGTATCAAAAGGCAGCTAAAAATGAAAATAAACTTGCAAAATATAATTTAGAATTATATTATTATAAAGATATGGTTAAAGAATTTAAATTATGTGAAATTTTAGCTAAACAAAATAATAGTTATGAACAAAATAAATTAGGATATTTTTATGAAAATGGTATAGGAGTACTAAAGGATTTAAAAAAAGCTTTATATTGGTATCAAAAAGCAGCAGAAAATGATAATAAATTTGCAGAATGTAAGTTAGGTTTATATTATCAAAATGGATGGGAAGTTAAGAAAGATGAAGTTAAAGCATTTGTATGGTATGAAAAATCAGCTAATCAAAATAATAATGATGCACAAAATTATTTAGGATTTTTTTATAAGCATGGTATAGGAATACAAAAAGATTTAGAAGAATCATTTTACTGGTACCAAAAATCTGCATATAATGGTAATGAAATTGCACAATTTAATTTGGGTAATTTTTATCAAAATGGATGGGGTGTTGAAAAAGATGAAACTAAAGCATTAGAATGGTATAATGAATTAGCTGGACCAAATAACAAATTTTTTATTGGAAATGATGAATTATTAAGTATGTATATATATTAGTTTATTTAATATATATTATAATGTTAATTACTAAAGTTTCCTTTTCAAATATATATAAATATAGAAGCTATAGAGAACACTAATGATGAATTAGTTGAAAACCAAATTATAGATAATCCTTTTAATTGTATTCAGTTTAATAAGCCTATTGTTAATGTTAGTAATAGTATTAAATCGAATATTTTGAATACAAATGATAAAGTCATTTCAGAATTTATTTCATTAAAGGCAACTATTTCTCCTGGAATTTCTGCAAATTCATATATTGAAGTTGAGAAATTGCAGAAATTACTTATTAGCCGAAAAGATGATATTGATTGTATATTAAAATCACAGCCTGTGTATGCCATAGGAATTGATTTTCAAAAAAATTCTACTAATCCATGTATTGCCTGTTGGGTTGCTGAGCCTCTTGATATAACAATTCTAGAATGTCTTGAAAATATGTTTGAAGATCAGTTTGAAGTTATATACCAAATAGTAAAACCTATGAATATACATGATAGTGATAATAATGAATTATTAAATAATAATGATTACGATGACGGGATATTGGGTGATAACTATACAACTAATTATCCCTTTTCAAATGATAAAGAAGGCTTAAAGAAGAGACAAGTAAGTAATAGTAATGACCATAGTGAAGATAAAAATAATGGTAATGATAATGACAATAATGGTCATGGTAATAATAATCGCAATGATGGCAGCAGTAGTAATAATAGTGCAGATGGTGGAAGTGATGATAGTAATAATAATGGTGATAGTGGTAATAGTAATAATGGTAGTAATGATAACGGAGAAAGCAATGGAGGAGGAGGAAGAGGTGGTGGTAATAATAGTAATGGTAACGGAGATAGCAATGGAGGTGGTGATGGTGATAGTGGTGATAACGGTAATGGAAAAGATAATATAAATAAAAAGATTTATGTTGATTCTATTGTAAATGCTGAAGTTATAAATTTAGGTATCGTTCAAGATTTTAATATCACTGCTAGTATTTGGGCAAACACCGCTCCTTTTGAAGAGGATGTCGGAATTCTAAATTATGAAATTAATGTAAATGGTTGTGGAATAGGAGATATGCTTAGTAATAATTGGCCATTACTAAAAAGGATAGGTTTTGGTTATTTTCTTCATTCTATTGAAGTTAATATTTCACCAATACCTGAAAAAAAAATACGAAATTTCCACCCAACAGGCATATCACAACCAACACAATCAAATCGAGAAATTGAATTTTTAACAGCTAATGAAAAAAATATTAATTTACAAGTTGGAACATCGAGCGGCAGTATAGCTGGTATAAATGGTGGAATAAAAAAGGTTCATAATACCAAATTCTCATCAAATGAATGGAAATTATCTTATAAAGGTCCTAATACTAAAGGGGAGCGTTGGTTATATCAATACGTTGATAATAACCTTGATAAGGATGGCAGCAATAGAGAAAGTTTTGCCCCTGGACCCCATTCTGGTCAGTGGCTTACTAAGAAAGAGATGCAAGGATTTTGTATTACTATTACTCAAATAGTACGCTGCGAGGTTACCCATGGTTGGCGTAGATTCCTTCATCAAACAAAACCAAAGTTATTGCAACTTTGCCCAATGATGTCTCATAGCCTTAAAATAACCTTTAATGATCTTAAAGACTTTAATGCAAACTTAACAAAACTCAACAAAACTTTTTATACTAATAATGACAACATTTACATTAATGTTGGAGGAAATGAAGTAGAAAATATTAACAACGATGAAAACCAAAAAATTAAGAATTTAAATGGAGAAATCAAGCGATCGTTTGTAATTTTATAACTCATCATTAATGTGCTTGCACTAATAAGAATTTAAGAAAGTTACTTTATTTATTATTTTTATGAAACTAGGAAATATATATGTATTGCTTAACACTGAATATAGAGTATATGTAACTTTTCTTTACATAAATAAAGTCAGTTTGTAATTGAGCAATTTCAAGAAGTATAAACTATTTAAATTTTAAAGCTTCATACAATCTGATTAAAATCAATATTATTTTCTTTCTTCACAAATCACGTAGTGTGATATAAGTATTAGTAAATTAGAATAATTTGTTAAATTTAATACAAAGTAAGTAAAATGATAGCATCGACTTTTCAATATAAAAATTCGTAAAAATGCATCAGTAATGTTGATATTTGCAATAATCATTTCTTGCAAAACAATAAAATTTATTTTTTTAATAAATATGAGCAGAGATTTCGTGTAATGTTAACTTGAAAACGCAAAATACTTTTTATTTCCATTCCTAAATCTTTAGCCACAGTTATGGATCGTATTTAGTATAATTTAAGATTCCAAAACTATCCTAAACCAAACTTGGGAAAGCTGCTACAGCTATATCATCAAATATACAGTAACATTATCAACACAAAATATATGTATACGCAATTCAGTGTGTTAAAACCTTTGGCAATATACAAAGCCTATCGATTCATCTCTTGCTATTCCATATATTCAAAGAAAATGAACATTATAATTTTTTCTGTCAATAATATTGTTAATATATTTCTAATTAAATATAATAAGTAGATGCTATTTTTATTTTTCATTATTTTATTGAACGATTTTCTATATCGTCATTTCGAACGAGCGATCTCTCGAACGATAAAAAAATAATTTTATGAAAGATCTTAGAACATTGATATTTCGCTTTAATATAAAAAAAACACTTTCACTCTTTCACAATAATCAACGAACACTAATGAAGTTTTTTTGTTGATTATTTAAAAATTATATTAACAAATTGTTTTTATTTTATAAGCATTCCATTATTAAAAGAAAATCATATACTGAAAATAAAAAATTTAAAAAATATACTAAAAAGATAATATGCTGAAAAAAATGGAATTTATATAAATTTAATATAAAAAATTATAATAATTACGATACCAGTGATGGCAAATGACCGGGTCATTTGGCCATTTTGAAATGACGGATAATAACCGGATAATGCAAATATTCGGATCACATTTAAGTACTGCGGATTTGTGAAATTTTATCCGCGGATTATCCGCAAATATTAATGGATATTTGCAAATTAATACAAATCCGCAGATATCCGCAATAATTTATTACAACTTTTATTTGAACTTTAACATTCAATAAAGCATAATACAAATAATTACAATAAGATCCGATATATTTAAATAAAGATTTAAAGGTTTATTATAAAGAAAATTGTGATTGAATATTAAGAAAAGCTTCAAAAAATTTATTTTAATTGACTAAAACACCGCATATAACATAATTTTTTGAAAATTCCACCATAAACAGCCCGATCCTTACATAGCTATATACAATAAATTCAAATTACAATGACTTTTCAGATCGTAATTTTGTTCTAACTCATTCCGGAAATACTTTACTAAAGAAAAGTGCAATATTTGTTAAAATATTCATCTCCACCAAAAAATTCTAGTATTGTAAATTTGGTTATAATTTATAATGGAAAATGTGTTTAAAACAAATTGATAAATATATAAAATATAAAATGTGTGTATAATTCTTTAGAAAAAGACCAGATAGATAATATTAGGTCTATCAACGAATATGCGAATATTCGCGGATTTGCTACTATCAATGCGATCTGTTGATAATTCGCGGATATTTGGCTCATAATCCGCGAATTATTTATTTGGTTTTCAGCGGATGTATAATTATCATCCGGATCATTTTTTAACTGACGGATGAATAATTTTATCCGCGGATAATCCGGATCGTTTCACTAGACCTCTGATTGACCTTCGAATGACCCGGTTATTTGAGGTCATTTGTCATTTGGTCATTTAAATGTAATACAGGCCAAATTTTATATGCTGGCCAGAATTACAAATTA
>CAJVPP010002721.1:0-13731 GCA_910592005.1 Funneliformis mosseae
TTGTATCTTTTGAAATTAACTAATACTTTAACATTTGTAAATTTAAGATATATGTATATTTAGAAGTGTTGAAAAACGACAGCTACATATATCAGCATGGTCTTGATGATGAAGATCTACGTAGGCTTTTTGGCAACTAACGTAAGTAAACGTTGTGATTTATGTTTTTAAAATTATTAAATTAACGTATGTTTAAAATACTTTATCTAATAGACTTTGCTATAAATACGGAATAAAAAGTGTTAAATGCATTTTTAATATGCATTATCTAAAGTTTTCAACAATGTGAAAACTGATACATAATTGTTTAATGTTTTTATATTCTATAATAAAATTCACTAATAACAAATGAATGATCAATAGGTAACAAACTAAAAGTATTAACATTAATATCACGAAAATACAACGGCCAATAAAAATAAAATTTAGATGCTACCTTTTAGTTAAAATTGTACATTTTTTTATTCTCTAATATACAGAACGCATTTTGTCATGGTAAATGAATCTGGATAAGCAACCAATATTCACGCTTTATCAATTAAAAATATATTGTAAAATTTCAAATCGGTCAAAATTAATTTAACCGGTTAAATACCGTTAAGTTTAAAAGGAACGTGAAGATGCGGAAACTACAAAATATTGGGGATTTGGAAAATTTTATGGAGGAGGAATGGTCAAAGTTTCACAAGACATTATTAAAAGTCTAGTTAGTTCAATGAAGGAGAGATGTAAGCTTATAATTGAGAAAAATGGGGAACGCACTCCCTATTAATTTTTTCTTTAATAAAATCTCCTGGGCTTTTTGGCTTTCAAATAAATATTTTACCATGTGATTTGGCGCAGTTGTTATGAAGTTATATCAAAAAATATTTGTCCAAAGACTTCAGACTGTATATTAACGGTTGGATGATAGAAGATATTATATATGTTAAGATAATTGTATCATGTTTTTTTTTTAATAATTGTAGTAATATATCAAAAAAAAAAAAAAAAAAAAAAATTTGGAAATAGTGGGATTGTTCTTGCAGTCTATTATTCTTTTTCGTGCATTATAGTGAAAAAAAAATTTAATAAATGTTTTTAACTCATGCATGCCAATCCATGTGTAATGAATGGTAAACGTTCCGAAGTTTTCATTGCGAAACGATTGATAATAATATATTTGTTGAAATCATTAAAAGTGTAAAACATAAATTATGTGCACTGTTCCGGGATGAAACACTTTTTTGCATCTTTCAGGTATCACAGAAACAAATTTGCGTAACTGATCTAAGATGAGTTAAGAAAAACATTATTCAGACCTGATATCTTTTCATCCCGAAAAAATTTATCTTTGAAGCGGCAAAATCATTTAGCGTCGATGCGACATTAATGTAATTATCTATCACGTGATTTCGTGAAGATTATTAACTTGTGTCAACAAATATTAGATCGATTAAAAAAAATTTTTTTCCCGCATTAAATTCACTAGGAAAGAAAGATGTCTTCGGATCCATTTTTTGTTACTCAAAAGTCCAAAAAACGCAAGCCTGTGACGGATATATCTTCAAATGGAAAAAAAATTAAGGCACAAACTGGAGGAAATATCCCTCAAGCAAAAGGAAAAATAATACCAGCTTCGTCATTAAATAATACAAATGGTAGTAAGAACCAAAATAAAAAGAAGCTAGTTGACAAAAAAATAGATCAGGAAAAAGAAAAATTAAGTAGTGAAGATGACATTGGACCTGGTGGTATTGATGACATGGACTTTGATAAGGATAGTGACAAGGAAGAAGTAAGTGACGGAAATGAATTCGATAATAGGGAAACTCCAGCAGAGAAAAGGAGACGACTTGCTAAGCAGTATATAGAATCTGTCAAGGAAGGATTAGGTAAACTACGATATGAATTAACACTTTTCCTTTATTAAAATGTGTGTTTATTTTCGTATTTATTTTAATGAAATTTTGTCGTAATAGATGATGTAGGATTTGATGCTGCAGAAATTGATCGAGATTTAATTGCAGAGCGTCTCAAAAAGGATGCGGTAACTTATTATTTTGGAGAAATATTGTCCTTTAAGCCCATTGAGATTATTTATGTTAAGGATCATTTATACAAACCAGTTAGAACAAATAGGTCGCGCTCATCGTATAATAGCAGATACGGTAAATATTTTCATATGTTTTTGTTATTAAACGTGAAAATGTGATGCTTATTTAATCTTTATTTCTTTTCTCTAGTTTGCTTTTCCTATTGAGGATCCTAGTATAAAATCTGGACGTCATGAACTTACAGTTACATGCGTTGCTATAGCAGAAAATGGCCAAATCTTTTATACGGGATCAAAAGACGCTTCTATAATAAAATGTAATTTAGAAATTAACATAAATTATTATTATTCAAATAATTTCCCATATACTTAAAATAATTTTTTTTTTTTCCTATTTATCGCTTCCTTTAGGGAACTTGTTAACCGGAAAAAAATTGCACACATTTCCAGGAGGCCGAAAGGAAGTAAAGAATTTTGATGGCCATAATCATCATGTTTTATCATTGGCTATGAGTTCAGATGGTAAATATCTAGCAAGCGGTGGTGCGGACAAAAAAATTAACATATGGTCTGTTAAAGAGGACAAGTTATTAAAGTGTTTTACACAGCATAAGGATTCAATATCTGTATGAAATATTATTATATTTTGTCACTTATTTTAATTCTCTAATTGTGATGGTACAGTTTATTTAATATCTTATTTCGATAGGGTCTTGCTTTTCGTAAAGGCACTAATCAACTTTATAGTGCTTCGTTTGATCGATCAATTAAATTATGGGACATAGATGAATTATGTTACATCGATACCCTGTAAGCATTCCTCACGTTTATTACCTTTTGATTTTGTTATTGTTATTTAACTTATTTCTTCAAAATCGAAGATATGGTCACCAGGATCAAATTATGGCAATAGATACACTTTCACGCGAAAGATGTGTTTCGGTTGGTGCCCGAGATAAAACATGCAGGATGTTTAAAGTTGTTGAAGAATCTCAGCTAATCTTTCGTGGTGATACAAAGGTTGCAACGAAAGGTAGTCAATCATTTAAAGAAGGAAGTATAGACGTTGTGGCAATGATTGACGAGGATAATTTCCTTTCTGGTGGTGATAGTGGGTACGATAGATGATTTTATATTATATAATTATCGAAAACAATCCAAAGTATTTATTAATTCATAATACAAATTTATCCAATTTATAGCACAATATCTTTATGGAATATTAACAAAAAGAAACCGATATTTGTATATCATTTGGCACATGGCACACAGTCTTATGAATCAGAAAGTGAAGGTACAATACCTTTAGCATATTGGATAATATCATTAACTACAATTAGATATTCCGATTTATTTGCTTCTGGTTCATGGGATGGCAATATTCGATTATGGAAGATTACGAATAATATTAAATCTTTTGTTCCCTTAACACAAATAGCAATGATAGGATTTATAAATTCATTACAATTTGTAACACCTGTAATTGACGAAAAAACATTTCTCTTAGTTGGTGTAGGACAAGAGCACAGATTAGGTAGATGGCAAAAGATAAAGAAAATTAAGAATGGGTGGAGATTAATTGAACTGAATTTAAAAAAGTAATAAATTTTGTGAGTAAATTATGAAAATACGAAAACATAACATCAAAAGAATTAACAAGTCGTCATTTAAAGTAATGATGTGTAATAAAGGTGACAAAATTTTATCTATGATATGGTATTCATCATGTCTTTGGAAAAAAGAATACATTAACTAAATGTATTAGCGAATGACTTATCAAAATCTAGATCGCTTATTTATCACGATCTTGGTTTTAAAACTTTCGCTAAGAAAAAATCCCAATCTTTTCTATTCTATTCATTGATAAATCAGTGAATCTCATCGAGATACTTTGTAATTTATTGAGAAAGGGAGAGATACACGTAATACAAGATAGTAATGACATTTTTTAATCTTTTACGTGAATCAAATTACTTTGAAATAATTTTTATCATCATAAGACGAAATCGTTAAAAAAGATCAAGAAATATTATTTTTTTAAAAAATCAGAAGCGAGTTTTCATTAAAAAAACTTATGTTCCAGATCTCCTTTAGCGAAGAACTTTATAATATCTTCGTTAATGGTTTATAAAGTTCCTCCAACCAATGACCTTATTTAGAAAGCTCTCGAAGTGCAACTTCATGATGTTGATTATAAATAATATAAACTTTTGGAAAAAATTAATTATATCAATTAGGAAAGTAGTATTTCAAATGTTATTATATAATTAAAATTAACTATTCAAGATTTTAATTTCAAAGAATTAATTACAATAATAAAGTAAAAAATTTAATCAATATTATTTAAATCTATAATACAAAATAACATTAAACCATATATATATATATGGGTTGTCAAAAATAAAATAAAGATATTTCATATTTGTTAATATGATGATCAAAGAAACGTGTATATGCAGTTATCTACTATGTTTCTATTTTTAATAAAAATTAAAGAACAAGAGGAGCTTCTATAGTTTTGCCCCTTCGAACACCTCTACTTTCCAATCCACAGTCACTTCCGGCGCGACTTGTAAAACTTTTTAGACTCGTCGAACTTGAAACAGGAGTGAGAAAGATTCTTGCAGTATTAGATGAAGTTGTAATGGAATTTCTTCTCTTATTATATGATGGCGTAGAAGGTGTGGATGATGAACTAGTATAATTATGTAAGGAAGGGCAAAGATCGGATAAAGCTAAATGATTTCCAAAAGGAAAATGGCATGAATCATAGGTGTAATGATTTTCTCCTGTTCCTGTAATTATAGAAGCCAAACCATTATTATAATTTGATGAAGCGAATTTTGTAATCTGAGACAATTCACCATGAGCTGGATCTGTATCATCCGATATGATGATATTATTGGTTATTCGGCGAAAAGTTGTCCAAACCGTTGATAAAAGTGAATTTTTATTCGACCGTGAGGTTGTCGAGTGTTGGTTTTGATGATCGGCACTAGATAAAATAAAGAATAAGTAAACGCATTTTCTCATTGAGAAATCTTAATTGACACGAATTTACGATCAATATACCTGTGAGAATTTTCGTTCATTATCATTTCGTTTAACATGTCTTTAGAGATTGTAGGTGCAAAATTCATGTCAATTGGGTCTTTTGGAACGATCAATCCATTACCAAACCTAGTGATAATAGAAGCATGTTTTTCGGTAAATGAACCATCAAAATCATTAGATCTATGTATGGAAGATGTCGAAGTCGCAGGTGACGATGAATCAAAATGACGAGTCACTGGCAGTTTTTCCGAATGGTTAGCCTGAGAAGTTTTATTTTGAAATGTATCAATGTATTGAGTCGTAACTGTTGTGTATGTTGTAGAATTAGCGTTTTCATCACCAACATTAGCAAGAGATTTAATAGGATTCGTCTTGTTAATAAAATATGAAGATGTGAGGATCGGCATGAATATAAAATTAGTAAAAAAAAAAGTCAAAAAGTGCGTCATAACTTTTACAAAACATCCTTACATTTCCTAAATCACCAAGCTCGAATTTGGCTGCAGATGAGGCCGATTCGGCAAATTTATGATAAATCTGATTTGATTGAGCTTGTTCTTGAGAATTAATCGCCGAAACAACCTCTTCTTCAATTCGAAAAACATTACGAACTTTAGACATCCAAGTTTCTTTAATAACACTTCCCATAGGTCGAATACTTTCATTATCTTGGGATGTCATATCCAAGTTAACAGATCTGTTCCGATCGCTAACCATTGGTTCATTATCTAGATCTAAAATTAATTGTCAATTCATCAGTTTCGACGGGGATTTGGCTAAAACGTACATTGACAACAAGCAAACGCATACCATCATGTGTCGATAATAAATCGGAATCTGCGAGGTTTGTCGTTGAAACGTGATTTGATTCATCGGAAAGTTTAGTATCAAAAAACTTTCCCGTTCCATCATGTGAAGGCATTTGTGATGGAGAATTGCCTTGAACTTCTGGAAGTAACTCTATCGAGCGAGCAGTTTGGTCCAGAACATAATAAGGTTCAGAATCGTAGTCACTCCCACCGCTAGCAAATTCAGAGTTGCTTTCTAAGGAGGGTATACTCTCCTCCACGGGATTTGTATTATCGCTAAGGACGTGCCAATCCTCATCGTCACTAACATTGTTAACTAGTCTACGTTCAATAGGTTGGTTAGAGGCACGTGCACTATTAAACATTACCCAGTCCTGTTCCGAACCGGAAAGCTCCTCCGAATGATTCGCTACATGATGTTGAATCCTTGGCTTTTGCTTATATGTAGCCATAATTAAAAAATTTTTAATGAAAGGAAAAAAATTTTGAAGCGAAAGGAATGGTAGGTAAATAAGGCATTCAAATACTTTCTACTTCTATTCATAATTGCGTAATACATAGAGCCACTATTGATTCGCTCATTTACCATGGAACAATTAACTTAATTAGGAAGAACTATTCTAAAACCAAAAAAAAAAATGACCTATCCACATTTTAAAATGGTTAGCTCAAAAAAAATAATGCATCATTCCCCAGAAATTGTCCATGAAAAAATGGTAAATAATAAAGGATTATTTTGTATTGACATGTGCTAAGTCAGCTGCTGTTCAGCCACGTAAGGCTTGGACACTGGTTTGAATTAATGATTGAACATCCCCGAAGGGTGTTCGATAAGTTTTGACGAAATTGATTGGATATAAAAAAAAAAAGAGTCTGATCGTTATATACAATGTAGCATGATAATTTTCCATTAAAATCTTGTACAATTACTTTTGGAAATAATACTAAATGCAATTAATCAATTGGCTTTAGAGTTTTACTTGCTTCAAATGTTAAAATATTTGTTTAAAAATAAATTTGTTAAAATCTCTGCGTCTTTAGGACCATAATAACTAGGCTATTAAAATAAATATAATTTAATAAGCAAATATATTAAAAACATTAAAAGTAAATTACATTCTCATGATAAATAGATAAAGTAGATAATGACAAATTACGAAACAAATTTGTTGAATAAATTTTTAAAATTGATATTTGTAAGATACCTTTTTTTTATATCTAAAAGAACAATTTCGGTTTCTGCATAATCCATAAAACAAAATTTTATCAACTTCTAATATTTTTATTTCCATAATATCTCTTTAAATATTCAAGTAATTTTTTTTAGTAAAAGATTGATTACAATAACTCATCATTAATTACATAAAAAATTATATATACAATTTTTTTTCTCATTAATTATTATTTCTATTACAACTATTACAAGTACTTTTGGTAAAATTTCAAAATGCTTTATATTATTATACTAGGTATTCTAAATACATCTGTAATATTTTTTTGATAATTTGGTATATTTTCTTTTCTTGTTATTAACAATTTGTTACTTCTCAATTTTTGTTTTTTATTTAATAAAATATTAATTTATTTTTTAATTAAAATTTTTAAAATTAGTATAATATAATGTTAATAAATTATAATAGTATTAAAATTTAATTTATAAATACATTTTCTTTTTTAATTATATATATGGGGCAGACTGCAACAAAACCAGACAAAGTGAACATTTCATAAATGAGAGGCTGATGATGATGTGGCTGTAAAATTGACCAGTGTGACTGGAAAAGTAATAATGGTGCTCATTCATAACTTATGGACTTGTTAATTTTAATTTTCACTTTATCATACCAGAATGTGATAAATATAAACCATAATGTGATTAATATAGGATTATCCCTATTACTATATAAAAAATATTAATATGAAACTAATTTACATTAAATTCACTATGGAACCAAAGAATTACAGCACCATTAGAAGTATCCTAAAGAAAGCTCAAGAAGAGAAAATTGCACCTTATGTTTTTAAAATTAATGATACTAAAACACTCCAGGAATATCTAGATCAAGAAAAAATCACTTATGAAATTTACCAAGAAGAACGAAAAATAGTAAACTATAAACGAACATTACCACCAACTTATGATGAACTAAGAAAAAAATGAAAATTAGAAGACAGGTAAAGGAAAGCAGTTTAATATTCCTTATAGTTTTTGACTTGTTGATAAAGAACTTTTTAGGTGCATTTATTGAGCTTTGGCCACGTCACTACTTTGACACAATGCAATTAAAGAGTCAAACAATGTAAAAATAATTCGTAAGTATAAATTTTATTATTTCGATTATTGAATACGCGCTCTTGAAATATAAATAATAGTAAAAGTACCAGAGTGATTACATGGGAGGAAAATACTCAGACCCAAAGCCATTAATGAGTATAACCTATTCTTTGGTCACTCTAGTGTAAATTTAAATTTCATTATCTTCTTTATTATCGTTACTATTAATAATATTGTCACTGTCATCTATTTCTTTATTGTTATCAATCTATTCTTCGATAGCATTTAATGTGCTCTTCCTCAGATTCGTTTTCGTTTGTAAAATTTTTTCAACATGGAGGCTGCAACGCCTTTTCCTTCGCATAACTCGTGGATTTCAATTACCATTTGATTAAATGAAAATTTCAGATCCAGCCTGACCTTTTTGTCAAACAAGTTTTTAAAGTTCTTTCACAGTTTGCCGACGTCTGGCAAGTAACTTTGTTCGCCGAATTGTTTACTTGATTTATTATTATGCCTTTTTTAGGCTCGATTAAATCGATTATTCTATCGATTTTTTGGTTTATGTCGTAAAGTTTGTTTTTGTGGAATTTATAATAAAGCAGGAAACTAAGGAGAATTCCGATCAGTAATCCACAATAAAATTCGCTGGTGAAAGTGGGCATTTTCAAATTGTTTAAGTGATCAGATAGCTTTTATGATTGATTTTGCGATCAATTTAAATTGATGATTGTTGGGTATAAAGAAGAGAGATTCTGACGGTCTTGCAGTTTTTATAGTAAACTCATGCGTCATAAAAGGCAGACTCAAATTAATAGCTTTTATTAAAAGTCTAGACAAAAACTGTTTGATTTACCTCTGAACCCTTTTTTTCTTTGACAACAAAACAAAGATTACTTCAAACTCATAAATCACATCTTGAACGTCATTGTTGTTCTTTATGACAGTATAACTAGTATGGTTAGCACTTATATTGTGTGACAATTGAGAGACAATGTGCTAGCAAACAAAGAATATAGGCCCTCGGACTAGTCGTACGATAATACGAAACATTGTTCCATAACGTGATATGCAAAGAAGCGTATAAAAGAGATTTTTCCTTTTGTCTTTATTCTGATAAAGGCATGGAGTGGTTCTCGATCTATTTACTAACTGGGCTGGACCTGGCACCTATAGTTGATTCGGCGCTTCAATATGGAGAAGTATCATATGTTTGTGTAAGTAAAACGTATAAACAGGGCTGAGTTGGGCGGCGTAAAGCTGGATCGCTCTCTTCTTTTATTACCATTATTATTCACGAAAAACATCGACATGGCTGCTATGAACGTAGACCCACTGAGCCCATAGGACTTTGGTGCTAAATATGCCGTTAAATACAAAGAAGACTATCATCGAGAAGCAACTTGGAAGGAGGTTGAAGACGCATACGAAGGATATAAGAAGTTCTTTTATACATACCGTAGCGACCACCCCGCAGCAATCACAGACTGCTATGACGAATATCTAGAAACACTTGATAAGCAAGGTAAGCAACACACGTTTGTTGGGAGGATAGAGGAGCAACGGGGAGAAGAGTTCGAATACTGTTACTGAGTTTGTGCTATATTGCAAGAGAGGCAGTTGGGCGTTATTAGTTGGGGCAGAACTGGGTCATAGAGACATTATGTGGTTCATAGAGCGGTAACGAAGAGAGAATAGTTGGAACACACGTATTAGGAGGAATGTAGAATAGAGCTTAGTAAATGATGGAGGAGCTAGGTTATATGGAGAGAATAGTTCGAATGTATTATGACATGCGTTAGGGTCACAGTATCGCTTATGATAATGACTAATTGGCGTTTCTTCTCCTTTTTCCGTGCATTCTTTAGCAAAGGATACACAAAAAGAGAAACACACTACAGTTGCACTCCGCCAGCAAAACCAGGCTTTCGTAGAGGCTTTTAAAATATCGTACAAGGATCCATTGAACATAGTCGAACTATTTCAGGACTACATTAATAAGAAACATGCATATTGGTTTGCTAATCAGACAGATCACATACCTTATGGAACGCTCTTTCAGAGTTCTGGATACGGGAAAACTCGCCTTGTTGAGCAGATTGCAATGAGAATCCCTACGCTATATGTGTGTCTACGCCTTAAAGAAAGTACCAGATACCCACCTGCTACACCTTACGCACCAGAGATCTTTGATAGGCTGGGACAGATCCCAGATGGAGAGGAATGGCGCTTCATGTATATTCTTTGGCATGCGATTAAAAACCTACATGAACATTCCCTTAATGAATCAGCTGAGAACCTCTGGAAACTGCAACTGGATTACGAGTGGTACAAGAAATTCTGGACAGAGGTCTTAGCAAGCAGTCAAGACTGGGAGAAGGTTGACCGGAAGGATGCAAACCTCAACAGGAATAAATTTCCATTCTCAGATAATCCCGACAATAAAGTCAAGATTCTCTTATGCATTGACGAAGCTCGATCCCTCATTAGTTCTGTGCAAGACGATGGTTGCAGTAAATTCTGATTGTTTAGAAGAGCTATAAGACAAATCAACTGGAATGGCTTCTTTGTCCTCTTTTTGGACACGCTCAGCAAAATTTCCAATTTCACACCACCCTCATCAGCAGACCCATCTACAAGAAAGGACAAGCTGGAATTTGAATTATTTCATCCATTTATTTGACTTACAACGATGGATATCTTTGAAGGAAAGACAAAAGATTCAGCAGGAACGTCTGAAGAGGACCAGATGATTCAATTGGCAAGGCTAGGAAGACCATTAATATACAGCTATTTTGATGTCAAACAGAAAGGTTCCTTCTCGACTCAAACATCCTTTACAGGACTTGTTTCACTATTGAAGATTAAACTCTTTGGTGGAGCATCTTCTTTCAAAGACAGTGAGGAGATGTCCAGTATTGCTGTTTTATCTGTGCTCGTTTGTTTGGATATTTCACCGCAATCAAAGATCGCCTCTGATCTTGTGGCATCCTATATGGCAACATGTATTGCAGTATCACGTGACAGGGAGTTGTTAGTTCGTTATCCTTCGGAACCTTTATTAGCAGAAGTAGCGTTATCTGCTATTACTGATAACGAGACGTTGGTTTTTGTTCTTCAAAGATTCAATGAGATACTTAAAAAGGGATTCGTAGACGCTGGCCCTCGTGGAGAAGTGGTGGCGTGAATTATCCTAATTCTCGCAGTGAGATCTATATAGGAAAAGAAACAGTGAAAATCAATTGCTATCACAGTCAAACAATTAATGGAATTACTGGATCCTGCTGCAGTTGATAACCTACAACATTTTGAGGATGCAACTGTGGCTTTTACACACTTCATCCCCATAACATATGTTTCCAAGACACGTTTTTTGAAAGAATATTATTAACGACGATGTGCTGTGATTCTTAAGCGTAATAATCCTGGTGCAGACATTATGATCCCTGTAAAACTAGCAAAAGACCGATACTCCTATATCCTCGTTCAAGTGAAGAACTATGCATCAAGTGACCGGAATGCAGACAAGAGCTATCCAGAGTCTGGTTTATCCAAATTAACTTCACAGTTCGTTTTTCGAAAATCAGATCTCAAAGATCATGGAGAGCAATACATCACTTTATATTGGCAACTCGGATTCTAGGGACAACTCAGAGAGGTTCCACCAATCCGCAAGTCCAAGCGCCAAAAACTTAAAGAACAACAACACCCTTTTGCACACTTTGGATTAAATTTCTTCAAATTTCTTGATCCCAGTGTCAAAGAAGAATTAGCAGACCTTTTGGATGCCTTTATTTCACCCTTTAATAAAGCATGAAAGTTTGAAAATGAGAAGACAGGCGATTATTGGTCTGAAGAACAGGTTGTGGCCCAAGATCCTCTTATTTATGAGTCTAGTATCTCATCACTAATGTGATGGCAAGTGGAGTGTTCGCTTTTGACTTTCTTCAGCAGAAAGTTAAATTTTTAACATCTACAAGAGTCTTAATCAGTGATTGAATTTCTAGACTTTAGTATTGTAAGAATATAACGATAAATCTACTCAAACATTATGGCAAATGAAGTGTCATATTATTTGCGCCTTATCATTATTATGGGCCGGTGCAAAAAGATTCGTATCTCATCCAAAGAGGAAAGAATTTACGCCAAGAAAAATACCAAACGGCTGAAATAAGGTAGGCTGAAATAAATATATATATTAGAACCATTTCGAAAAAAAATTTTCATTATGGTTCTTTTACTCTAATACCCATAGTCCCTTCATGAAATGAAGCGGCGCACCATTAACTGATAACGAAAAGTTAATGGTAATCTCCGTTCATAATTATTTTTCGTGGATTAGCTTTAAAACAGAGGACCATCAGAAGGTCACATTACGCAAGCGTGTTGCTGAGGCATTGGGAATATCGGAAAGTACAGTTGGAGTGGTGGTGGCAGACTGGAACAAGCGCGGTGATAATAATTTTACGCTGCATAAAACTCTTGGTCGACCCAAATTGCAACCTGATGAAAATGTTTCAGTACTTTTGCGTACGAAAATTCTAAATGCTAACAAAACGGCTGAACAACTTTCCACACATACCTTACAACAATTTCTTGCTGAAAAAGGTTATGACTTTTCTAAATGGAAGCTTCTTCGAGTACTACACTAGCTGGGTTTTTATTATGGTCAGGAAGAACGTAGAAATCTCCTCTATGAGTCGTCAAATAATATTGCGTTCTGTAGCCGTTATCTTCATTTTCATTTTGCTAATTTGGAAGGCAATAATGATGTTTCACACCGTCCAGAAGTTTTTCTCGACGAATCATACTACCATTTACATCATAATACTTGTGATACATGGATTCCTCACCATGGTGTTGTTTTAGCATCTGGGCATAGTCCGTTAATAGTAATTTTTAAAGTAATTATTGTTTTCCGAAACGGGTCTAGTAACAAAATACATGGTGAACTGGTTCCAAATTCTGTTCATATTTAGGATCCAACAATTAAACCATCAGGAAACCAGAGACGAAAAAGAAATAATGCTGAAGAATGGAATGATGTTTCTAATGTTATCAAAAATGCCAATATTGTTCTCAATCAAATGGATTACCATGGGAATTTTAATGCAGAAATTTTTGAGGATCTTTTTTTAACCTTTTGCAAAACATTACATGAGAAATATAAATCTGTATGTATTCACATGGATGGGGCAAGCTATCATAAATAACAGGCTGAATATATACCAACTTCAAGTGCAAAAAAGCAAGAAATTATTGATTGGTTAAATGCACATGATGTTGTTTTTTCTGATGAATTAAAAAGACCGGAACTTTTGGAACTGGTTAAAATAAACAAAGAAAAGGTTCCATTTTCTTATGTTAAAATTGCAGAACAATATGAACACGAAGTTAATTATACCCCTCCTTACCATTGCGAATTGCAACCTATTGAAGGTATTTGGTCAGTTGTGAAGGGTGAAGTTGCGCGGTCAGGTTCACATCCAAACCTTTTATCTGTTAGAAATACACTACTAAATGCATTTAAAGAAAAAATTTCTTCAAAAGTTATTGTA
>CAJVPP010002722.1:0-13731 GCA_910592005.1 Funneliformis mosseae
TTAATAAAATCTTTTGATTTTTAATAAAAAATAGTAAATTAACGCTAAAAGTTTATTTTATATATCTATATAATATAGAATAATAATCTTTATATATTTAATATTGGTGATTATCATGCAATTCATTCTATACATCAACCTGTTACTTTAATTACCACCAATGATAAACATTTTGCAACTTGTCTTTTAAAATTAGTTGATAATTGTGCACCAATTCCAACAATTTATCAAAATATATCAATTCAAAATCCTAAAAATGTTGATGCTTTTAATCTTTATTGGTATTTAGAAACATATTATAGTGGAATTTTTGATACAAGCTATAATATTAGAAAAAATCAGTGAATTACATAAAAATCAATAAATCAAAATCAATTTAACTATATTGATCAACTTACTATTCATATATATAATGATGCAATCCAAGAAAAAAAAGAAGAACAATCTATGAAAGGAGTTCATATGATATCTTTTCAAAATATGAATTTACATTCACTTGCAGATTATCTCAAAGCTATGCAAGCTTTTGCTAATATTCCTTCATTAAATAAATATTTATTATTAAATGTTGTACCAATTGTTGCAAATTGGCCTAGATAACTTTTCATATGTATGGCAATTATACACCTTCATTCACAAGACAATCAATCTGTTATTCCTTCATATATGCATAATTTTGTTCTAATTCTTAGACCACTTCATGTGTCTTTAAATTTTGCGAAAAAGCTATTATGTTATATCACAACTTCTTTGAAAATCTTTTTCATTTTGTATTTGGTTCAAAAAAAACCTTTGCAAAAAAACCTAAACTATGGAGAATAAATTTAATATTAGAATTGACTAGTGAAACATTGAAACAAATATCAAAAATTATTATGCAAAAATTTATGCATACATGTAAAGATATAGAATATAGAACATTAATAGACCTACTAGATAATATAATTCCTGCTACACTTAATATTTATGCCTTATTATTTCGTTCTGGATCATTTGAAGAATATATTGAAACAATATTTTGCCTTTGGATATTTGCATTAAAATGGAGAAGAAAAAATTATAATAAGGCGTTATTAGCATTTTTATCTGATTATTTTTATTAGAAAGATAATAAATATCCAATAGCAGAAGCATTAAAATTATACCTTGTAAATTTTAATGATTACATTGTTGAAAATCTGCATAACAAAATAAGAGCAAATATAAATACACATGATAGTGTAGAGAGTATTATTACACAGGTCTATATTATAGGTAAGAGAGAATATTTGATTAATTAAAAAGAATAATAATTAATTTTTTTTTTTTTTAGATAATAATAAAATACAATTATTAAAAGATAATTTTTCTAAAACAAAACGATATCCATATACACCCTCAACTTTAAATTATCTTACCAAAATAATAACAGTATTTCTACTTCAATATTTCTAAAAAGTATTTATCACACAAGGTCAAAGCTATATTATTGAACAAAGGTGTTATCCTCTTTACAAATTAGTTGCTTTTGATACTATTGTTGATGTTAAATGCTTACCAACTGGATTTAATACAATACATCCACCTTCACTAAATAATTATGACTTATGCAATAAACTACTTATTGCAAATAATCATATGTATGATGGTAAAGTATTAATTTGTAGTTATGGTTATCATTGGGGTTGCCTTGCATATTTAGAATATAAGTGTAGGTATTGTGAAGATTATTATAAGAAAAGGATTGAGACAAATGTTAAATTCTTTTTAAATCAGTTAGAAAAAAGCTCTATGATGCTTACTGAAGAAGATAGAAATTTGGAAGGAGAGGAAAAAAAAGTTCAGGAGGAGGAAGAAGAAATAGAAGTAATTAATAAAGATACACTTATAGAAATAATGATAGAAAAAGAGTTGACAAATATTTGTAATTGGTAACACTAATTAGTATTAGAAATACAAAGAGAATAATTAAAAAAAAAATAAAAATAATATAATAATCTATTTTATTTTCACCTAAATTGAATTTCATGTAACAATATAATTCGTTAATAATAATTTTTCGTCATTTTTAATTATTAAATTACTCCCAAAATCAACCAAATCTAATTTGATCTCTACCATTAAAAAAGCAAACGAAAGGTTATTTTGATATTTGTAAAATTTTTTTTTATAAAGCTTAGTGAGAAAAAAGCCATCGTATATGCGATATGTTTTACAATTTTTATATATATTTTATATATTTTATAATAGAATAATATAAAAAGGATCATTACGACTCATAACCTTTTAAAAAAATTTCACTATGCTAGAAGGGACAGTCTTTAGTTACACAAAATTTTCAAATCTAGTAAGGAGATGATGCATCAGTCAACTAATCAAAATTACAATTTTTGTAATGAAATCACATGATTTAGAAAGCCATAATATTAGAAATTTTAATTAATCAAGAAATTAAATCTTTTAAGATATTTATTTAATTAACTATTTGAATTGTGATTATAATAATGTAAATATATAAAAATTTTACAATTTATAAATAATTCTTTTGCATATTCTAACAAATTTTCTACTTTTATATCATTTTTTGCCTCATCTACATCATTCAAATCTCCTTCAATTGCATCTTTTTCAGTATCTTCTTCAACAGATTCTTGTTCACCTGATTTTTTTGTAAAACTGATTATTAGAGCATTGACATTTTTTTTAACCTTGTCTTGAAGATATCCTAAATATATCAAACATTTAAATTGGTATCTTTTTAGACAATGGTTATGGTAACCATGTCCACATGCGAGAATGATACCATCAATCAAATAGCCATTATATTCACAATACAAATAATCACAAAGAATGGTAGTATTTAGTTTCTTAGAAGTAACGAAATCCTGCAGAAGGTGATGATCGGCCATATCATAACCTAAAGAAGGCAATTTATATGTATTAATACTATTGGATGATGATTTAATAACTGAAGGATATATATAACATGCTTGGTAAATTTTCGTAAAGATATTCAAGAGTTATATAGCATACTTCTAGAAAAGATTATTTAATTGCTTTAGCGTATATGGATATTTAATGGTATTTACAAAATATTGCCTAAATTCATTTTCATCCTGCTGCTAAAAGATGAAATATGCTTTTTTCTGCAGTTGTTAAACTGTGAAAAACTTAGCGATATATCATCATATAATGCTGTGAATAAGTTCGATAGAACAATCATTTAGAAAAGCAAGATTATTAGTAATCATATCAAAGATTGGATGATTAGTCTTCATCCAATAAAAAACATTAGAGAAAAACATTAAAGGGACAAGTTTGTAATTCCTCCTATCAAACTAAAGGAACAGATCACTCCAGCACTACATATAAGCTTCTTAATAAGCAGGCCAATTACCTCTTCAATGGTGTACTATGTAAACGTCAAGGACTAAGGAAACTAAGTTACTTAATAGATCTATTAAATATAAAATCTCTATATTTTTGCTTGTACGCCTAATTTTCAAATAAACAACCTCTGATATATTAAATCACGCTATACGCATAATATGAAGAATTAAGTTAATTCTTCAAGATCATAGTTTTTTACCAAGTTCCTTGTTCACATCAAATATGCCTTTGTAAATGTTGTTGAAAAAAAAGAGTTTTGTAGAAAAATGAATTCACGACCATTTAGCAATACGTGAAGAGGATCCATTATAGGTAAAAAGGATATAACAAAATAAGAAATGGTTTTATTGTTAACGAGAAGGCTTTGCATAATAGCTTTATAAATGTAGAACTGTCTAGGCCAATCTGCAACAATAGGAATAGCGTTATTGGAAAGGTACTCTTACATCAGTTCTTAGTCATATACGATTTAGAGAGCTTTCGTATATCCTCCTATACCTTTCAAACCATTTTCAACAAAATTGATAAGGATAGCATTTTTTATATGCTGACTACCCTCTTTTCCCACTAGTCTATCATTGTAACTGTGAATCATCAAGCTGTCAATAACATCATTATTAGGAGAATTTACTCTTATACTATTCCGCTTGTGATCATAATATAAAACTCTGAGGTTTAAGATGAATCGTTTTTCAAGATACCTAGTGATCAATTTAGCATTAATGATCTTTAAATTAATTACTTCACTTTACGGTATTGCAGGAATTAGACATAGATTCACTATAATTGTTGCCATATGTGTTACCCAAGACGTACTGGTAGTATCAGGTCATCTCTGAGCATAAATATTATGATAATCATCTATGTTCAGAACAAATGAATTCTCTGAATGTTTTGCAAGAGCCTTCTTTACATATTCTTCATTCGTATCAAATATTTTTTTTTGATCTATCAATTTCGATGTTGTAGATACGCTAAGATTAATCATTATATTTAGGCCTTTATTACTTATACCTACTGAATCTAAATAAAATCCAAGATCAAATTTAAAAGAGTTAATTTTTGTATTATTTAGTAATGCTAGAAGATAACATATAAAAAGCATCAATTTTTTCATATGGTCCATCATTTGTTTGTTACGTTCAAGTGGTCGAGCCACTAAATAGAGCTGGTCAAAAAAATTCTTCAAACTCAGTTTAATTTCTTGAAATATTCTTTGCATTTTATCGAACGAATATATGGATTTTTCTTTCTAGGAATGTTCTCTATCGTAAAGTATCTTTGCCATCACCTTAATAGCTTCTGTAAAGTTAACCTTCATACTTACCTCCTCAGTCATAATATTTTTACCTGTAACTTGTTCATCCATGATTTTTACTTTCTTACGGCCTTTTTTTAAAGGATTTTTTACAAAAGTATATAGCATATTGTTACATAAGAGAATACCTTCATTCTATGTTACCTTTGCTAAATTATTATTCTCAACTTCCTTCCATTTTTCTCCCTTTAACAAACGAAATTTAGCTGACTCAACAGTTTGGCATTCTATATATTTCTTCGTCTCAGACATATCTTTAACAGCTAATAACAATATAAAGGCGTAGAATTAATGGGGATTAAAAAAATATATTGTAGAGTAGTGCAAATACTCAAATTTTGCTTAATGCATTTGTCATATTTTATGGTGGAGAAAGGTTGCGCAAAGAGCATCAAAAATGTACTGTAAAATATATAAAAAAATTTGAATTGTGTAACCGTTCTCCTTATTTGGGACGGTCCCTTCTGAAGACTTAACCATGGTTCCCGCTCCCTAGTTTATTTGATTGTTTGTAGTTTTAGGTTAGATTGATGGTGACTTTTTAATATATCATTACACTATTATTTGATTAATTTTATTTTTCTTTTAGGCTAAATCGGTAGCATAGGTTTTGGACAAATTCTTTGATTTTTATCATTACTTTAAATATTAGTACTCATAATCATTATTTTTTATTTTAATTTTTTTTTTTTACATAATTACGTAATAAAAATTACAAAAAATTTTTGTTCCAATTTTTTTTTTTTTTTAAAATCATATATAAACAACCGTTTTTTCCTACCTATTCTTTCTTTTTTGGGAATGACCATAGCTAACACTATATAAAGTGCAATCACCTATTAAATGACACCACAAAGTTTAGATTCGAAAAGTACTTTTAATCTTTTCTTTCTTGGTTAGATTACTATACTTGGACTAGATACATGTGAATAAATTGCCAATAGCCAATCATATACGATTCGCAGTCATATGTTTTTTTGATACTTTGGCGGGGACCTTAAATAGTTTTCCCGGTCCTCCTGGCACCAACATCTATATAGCATAAACTGTATGTAGTTTAAAAATTATTTCAAAAGGAAAAATATCCGACTTTGTATCTGAAAAATTTGGTTATTTGTGTCACATTTGGAACGAAACGCATTTACTATAAGATTTTGCAATATTTTTTTTTAGTTAAGATCGTTTCGGACTTAACCACGGTCCCCGTTTAGATCGACGGTGACTTTTTTTAATATATCGTATCGTTACACTATTATTTGATTAATTTTATTTTTTTTTAGGCTAGATCGGTAGCATAGGTTTTGGAAAAATTCTTTGATTTTTATCATTACTTTAAATATTAGTACTCGTAATCATTATTTTTTATTTTAATTTTTTTTTTTACATAATTACGTAATAAAAATTACAAAAAATTTTTGTCCCAATTTTTTTTTTTTTTTAAAATCATATATAAACAACCGTTTTTTCCTACCTATTCTTTCTTTTTTGGGAATGACCATAGCTAACACTATATAAAGTGCAATCACCTATTAAATGACACCACAAAGTTTAGATTCGAAAAGTACTTTTAATCTTTTCTTTCTTGGTTAGATTACTATACTTGGACTAGATACATGTGAATAAATTGCCAATAGCCAATCATATACGATTCGCAGTCATATGTTTTTTTGATACTTTGGCGGGGACCTTAAATAGTTTTCCCGGTCCTCCTGGCACCAACATCTATATAGCATAAACTGTATGTAGTTTAAAAATTATTTCAAAAGGAAAAATATCCGACTTTGTATCTGAAAAATTTGGTTATTTGGAACGAAACGCATTTACTATAAGATAAACAAGAATTTTTTTTTTTGAGTTTTAAATTGTTTTTTGAATCAAATGCCTGAAAGCAAAGTTGATACTACGCCTCCAAATTACTTGCAAATTAATCAAGGAAATAACGAACTTATACAACCAAATATAAGTTCTATTATTTCCGAACCTAATATGTCACACGATGATTCATTGTTAGGTGTATTTTATGGTATTGGTATGAATGTAAATAATGTATTAGGATCAGGAATAGTTACTTCACCAGGAATTATTTGGAACTTAGTAAAGTCTCCAAGGATTATATTAATTTTATGGCTTATAGGTGGACTTATTAGTATGACAGGAACGTTAACTTACGTTGAACTTGGAGCTATGCATAAAATAAGTGGTGGAGAGACGAAATATTTACAGACTGCTTATCCAAAACCGAAACTTATGATGAGCTACCTTTTCAGCCTTATGTTTATTTTGTAAATGTTAACGTTCACTACATTCTGAATTTTAAAAGTTTATCAGAAATGATTTTAAAGTAATGAAAAATATACTTTTAGTGCAATACAACCAGGAATTATAAGTTCTGTCTTGCAAACCGCAGCACTGTATTTTTGGTATACCATTACGGGATCTCAATACGATAAAGATCCTGAGGAATACGACAACTTTAAATTTTCTCCGATGTGGTATGAATGAATCATTTTATTTCTTATGAATTTAGATTACAAATTTAAAGTTCCAATCTTTATTATTTTATTTTTATCTTTCAGGAGTATAAAGATTATTGCAATTGCAAGTTTGTTAATTATAACATTGTATCACATGCGCAGCAACAGGTGGGCAAGTCTTATCAACCAAACATTGGCGATTATCAAGTTGATTACATATTCAATTATAGCAATAATAGGAATTGTTAAATTGATTATAAATTGGGAGACAAGTCGCAGTAATTGGCATGAACCATTAAAAGTAGATACAGGAATCATAGAATACTCTCATTCGATTTTGTTGGTAAGTAAATATACATGAGTGATGATAAATTGAATCTTCTTTTTGAAAAACTTAATTGTTCATTTTATAGATTATGTTCTCCTATAATGGCTGGAATAATTTGAATTGTAAGTCTTGTGAATTTTAGTATTTTTCTTTCGAAAAAAAGTTTATATATGAATAAATTTAATTGTTGTGTAGATTCATTAGACGAATTTAGAAATCCGGAAAAGAAATTGATTTTCAGTAATAGCATCAGCGTTGGAATCGTCTCTATAATGTGTAAGTGTGAACTTGAACTTTATCCCAACTCTCAATTTGAACGCATTTTTTTTTTTACAGATCTTCTCGTAAATATTGCATATATCTCTGTTTTACCAAAAGTAGACGTGGATAATGAAACGACAAATGAAACTATAGCAGCATCATTCTTTTCTCAATTATTTAAAAGCGATATAGTTGTTAGAATTTTCACTTTACTTATTGCACTCTCTGTAATTGGAACTGCTGCGGCTTTGGTATGGAGGTAAATTATCACACTTTTCATATATCAAACGTTATAATAAATCTTTAATAAATTTCTAAAAATAATTTAGTGGATCAAGAGTTATTCTTGCAGCAGCAAGATCAAACTTTTTTCCAGTATATTCGGATCAATTAAGAACATGGCATGAAGATTATAATACACCAGTTAATGCACTTCTAGTGCAATTTATTTGGTGTTCACTAATTATATTATTTGTTGGTGAGAATAAAACAATCACGAGTCGTGAATCATTTAAAATGTTTGCAATTTATAGTCTTTGGTTTTTTTATTTGGCTACTGGTGTAGGATTAGTGGTATGTGAAGGGAATTTTTTTTCCTTTTAAAAAAAAAGTATATATATATATACACGTTAAATTTTTTTTTTTTTAAATATGCAACCTTTTGAAAATCACTAGGTGTTACGATATAAAAGGCCCGAGGAACATCGTCCCTTTAAAGTTTGGTTACCCATAACAGGATTATTTATATTGGCAGGAATATTTATACTATTATATCCATTAATAGTTGAATGTTCAGATAAAAGAAATTGTATAAATATAGTAAGAAATCCTATATACTTGAGTTACGGATTTCTTTTCATTGCTTTGATGTCATGGTGTTTGAAGAAAAAGCAACAAGCTGATATCGACACGACTGAATTTTACACATCTTCCTAATAATTATTAATAGTTATACAGCCTAAATAATTTGTTATAACGTTATTATTATTATTATTATTTTAATATTTTAGGCTTTCCTCTTAAAGCATAAATAAATTCTCATTATACATTCACAAAAACATTTTCGACAGTAGTGTAATTAATAAATCTACTCTTGACCTTAAACGAATCGCGTTATGTTTACAAACCTTTCTGTTCAAAATATTCTATAGATACTCAATTGTATTTAAGTCAGGTGGTTATGCAGACCATTAAATATTTGAGATTGAATTACCATATTTTCTATCTATTGCTTAATTGCTTTGCTTAATGAACTGATGCATTTCATCTTAAAAATTATATTCTAATTCAATTCCCAACTCATCAGTAAAAGGCAAAAGATTATTTTTTAAATCTCAATATATACAAAAAACCCACAATTTACCAGAAACTTGAATTAAAACTCCAATATTATTTTTCATAGAATACCTCTATATATAATTATATCATATTTTTGCTGATTTTACAATGGGAATTAAACATAATTTTCATGAGGACGACACCAAATACATCATTTTGAAACAATAAAAAATGAGATAGAATGAACAAGAATATCTATAATATTTCGTTCGCTATGGACACCTTTTCAGGGCTAATTTTCTCACCTTGTTCAAATTCAATAAGTTCTTAGATTTTTAGCATTAAAAATATATACTGTATATATATTCAAATATTAAAGCTTGTAACTATGTGGGAAAAAAATTTTGTTCATTTTTATGCATTTTTATCACATCAATTTGAGTATCAAAAATCACGTGGTCCAATACTTTTGACCGGGGAGTGTACCTAAATAAATAATTATCAAATCTCTCTTAATAACATAATAAAAAAAGGCAAATCACGGAATTTAATATATCAAATCTCTAAGTGGTATTTTTAATTTATTTAGCGGCACTGGGTCTGTGCGACCACAGTATTTTATTGATCTAGTTGCTCACGATTGGCGGAGTTTCAAACTAGTAAAGTGGTTCTCAAAACTCAATTTTTACGATTTCCAATAAAAAGAAAATCATTTAGCCAGAATTAAAACTGCCTGAATACTTAGAAAATTCGTGATAAGCGAATCAGTCATTTGAAAATAACGGAATCGACTCTGCTTACTCTTACAGCCGTTGACTTCGGTTGTTAAAATTAAATTTTGACTTTATTACGTGACAAATTTCAATATATCAAACATCCAGCAGGTCTTCGATCGATATTTAAAAGTTCCTGCCGGATATTAAAGTTCATTTAGATGCGGATTTTAATACCTTTTTGAAAAATTATATATTGCTCAAATTTTATTTATTGAAAAAAAAAAATTTCAATTTTTTTTTTTTCGTTTTAATTTATTTAAGACGAATCTAGAAATGTAGAAAAGAAACTTCTGTTCAGTACTATTATTTAATCCTTGCCATTAATTTTAAAATTTTTACAAATATGTAAATCTTTCATAAATTTATTTTTATTGTAATTCAAGAATACGAAAATTTCTTTTAGTCATTTTTAGTTATGTATTTTTTCTAATTAATTGTACTTTCTGTAAATTAATTAATTTCCTTGCAATTTATTCATAGCTTTTGATCACATGCTTTGCAGTTATTACAAATTACATGTCGATTTTACACTAATATTTTGAACCGTACGTCCAATCCCAATTAATAATTTGGTATTATTAATTACGCCTACGAAAAATAAATTGAAAATAACGGAGCAAATAAAAAGTGCAATAGGAAGATGAATCTATGAGAAGAGAAGAAATTAGAAGGGCCAAAAAAAAAAAAAAATGAATGCATCTTTATACATGCATATATCGTATGTATTGTATATACACTTAAAATTTCAACGGTTCCAAGTTCGGTTAAAAGTCGGTTAATCGGGGCTAATTAAGACTTATTTTAACCGGTGGCTAACAATTTAATCGGTTCTCATCATTATTTCCACAAAAAAAAAAAAAAAAAATTTCATTGTGAACCCTTTCTTAGCATCATATTTAATGAGTCCGTTTTTATGAATGTGTAATTTATATTAAATTAAAACAATTTTTTTTGGTGATACGCTCGCGGAATTCCCCGAAATTACACAAATTGAGAAATAAATCAAAGATTTAACCTTTTTTAAAAATCATTTATCGATAGAAGATTATTTCCTAACACGTATTAAAATAATCAAAATCTTAACAATATATAAAGCTCATGAATTTAACGTATGAATTATTTCGTTGAACCAAATTTCTAAAATAATTAAAAAAAAGCAAAAAAGGTAACACGTCGTTACAAAAAATATGCCTCAACCAAAAGTAAAGATTTTAGGCGTTGTTTATGGTATTGGCATGAACATAAACAACATAATTGGGTCAGGAATTGTAACCGTACCAGGAATTATTTGGAATTCAGTACAATCCCCAACAGTCGTATTAATATTATGGGTTATAGGTGGACTCGTTAGTATGCTAGGATCGTTATCCTACGTTGAACTTGGTGTTAAACATAAAATAAGTGGAGGAGAAACAAAATATTTGCAAACAGCATTTCCGAATCCAAAATATTGCATTAGTTATCTTTTTAGCTTCATGTGCATTACGTAAGTTTCGAGCAAATCAGAGTTTGGAATTTAGTTAATTTTCATCTGATTATACAATTTTATTGATTAGCGCAATCAAGCCAGCAATCACAAGTGCGGTTTTACAATCTGCGGCGCAATATTTTTGGTATACTATTAAAGAGGATCAATATAAATATGAAATTAAATATGAGAAAATTGGATGGACCCTTCCATTTTCTCCATTTTGGTAGGATAAATATATTTTAACGAATTTAAATAAACGTTTGCAAAATTTTAATATTAAAATTTACTCTACCTTAGGACTATAAAATTAATTGCGATTGCAATTTTATTTGTTATAACTGCTTATCATATGATTAATAATAGATTGGCTAACATGATAAATCAATCCCTTGCAATTATAAAATTAATTACATATACCATGATTGCTATAGCCGGTCTTTTTCAATTATCAACGGATACAAGCCGGAATAATTGGCAATACTCAAAGAGTGTAAATACAGATTTTACTGCTTACTCTTCTGCTTTCTTATTGGTAATTATAGTCGCCTTTTTTTCTCTTGAAAAGATCATATTAGAAAAATATGTTCAAATGTTGTTTTTATTTTTAGGTTATGTTTAGTTATAACGGATGGAATACTTTAAATTGTAAGTCATTCAAATTATGTAATTATTTTTTTAATTATTGTAGTAACGAATTATTTTTTTATTTATTTATTTTTTGTAGACTCGCTGGACGAATTTAAAAAGGTAGAAAAGAAACTTCTTTTTAGTAATAGTATCAGCGTATTAATTGTTACAGTATTATGTATGTATATTAATTATAATTATTAAGTTTTGAATGACCCGAGTTAAAAATTTAACAAATTTTTTCAACTTTAGATTTTTTTGTAAACGTTGCATATATTTCTGTTGTCACCCAAGAATACGTATTTAATCATGAAAACGAGAATGAAGTTATAGGCGCAATATTTTTTAATAATTTATTTAATGATCGAAAAAGTATCGTCAGAATATTTACTTTTCTAATTGTACTTTCCGTAATTGGTACTGCTGCATCAAATATATGGAGGTAATTTATTTCTCAATATAATTCATGATTCATAATAACTTATCCTGTAAGCTAAAATAACTTTATTTTATAATAGCGGCTCAAGAGTTATTGTTGCAGCAGCCGAGTCGGATTATTTTCTTTCTCGATATTCGCGCAAATTGAGCACATTACACGAAAGTCGCGACACGCCAATCAATGCTTTATTAGCACAATTCATTTGGTGCTCGATGTTTATATTGATGGGTAGTAGTTTTACTATTACGAGCTTTCAATTTTATTCAAAGTTTTCAATATATAGCGGTTGGATCTTTTACTTTGCTACTGGCATAGGTTTGCTAGTAATTCGAAATAGAGAGAACAAAAAATTACAGAAAAATAAGATGGATAAAAGTGATAGTGAACTGGATCTAAATCATGACGAAAATAGTGAAACTAGTGAAGTAAACAAATTGTATACAGCTCCATTATCTTTAGTTTGGCTTTTTGTATTGGTAGGATTATTTATAATCATATCTGCTTTTATTGTTCAAGTCCATTGCTCATCTGATCCACATGACTGTAAAAAAGACAGAATTCATAAAATGACACCATTTTTGTTCAGTTATGCATTTCTCTTTGCTGCTCTAACGTTTTGGTACTATTATTGGTGGAAAAGTAAGAAAAATGAAGCTTAAAATAAAGAAGCAGAGGATATATTAGCGCAAACAAATCATTTAAAGGAGTGATGAAATTAGAAGTGGAAAGAAAAAAGGAGGAAGGGTAAAAGTTGATATCATTATGTACAGTATATATATATGTAAATATATTAATTATATTATAAGGGTTTGTACCGGTTTAAACCGAATTTAAATAAAACCGGATTCATGCGATTAGTTTTATTTTATAAATTTTATAAATGCAATATAAACATTAACAAAAAATTATTTCTTTCTGATTTTTAATTAAATTTTTAATTTTTATTAAAGAAAAAATATGAAGCTAATTATATGTTTAAAATGTGAGATAAAAATTAGAAAAGTATTAAAATATTGTATACATACAATACAGAAATTCATTAGGATCGCACAAAAAAAATGTAAAATATAACCAAATTCGAAAGAATAACTCGTCAAAAAAAATGTACAAATTCATAACTGCACCAAAAAAAATAAAAAATAAAAATAGGTTTATATATATTAACTTAATGTCATTATAATAAATAATTTATTTTAATATAAAGAAAAATTTTTTAAAAACTTTTCTATGATAAATACCAGTGGTACCGGAAATTATTTGGAAATTTTTAAATGACAATTTCTCAAAAACTAATAATTCGTTTATTATAAAAATTTTTTTTAATTAAAAGTACAATAGTAGAAAAATATAAAAATAAAATTTTAATAGTTTATTCTTTCCCCTTGAAGTC